>SOPF01018273.1:0-40738 GCA_012979155.1 Hypericum perforatum
GAAATTCTTGTAGGCTCAAACTCGGTCTTGGGATGAAGACTTGAGTAAGGAACTTGACGAACAAAAAGTCAGTAGCAAAACATTTGACAGGCATGTGCTTGAAGCTGGCTCAGTGTAATAGTACTCTTATTTACAGTGATGGTTCAGTAGTTTCTTGTGCAAGATAAACTGTTATTAGAACAGCTTGAAGTTTACATACCCTTGGATCAGCACAAATCCCTCTCAGAAGAAGAAAAAGAACTGAACTATTTACTTTGTCATCTATTAACATTTCTTAACCAATTTTGCTCGGAAACCTGGCATGGTATAATGTTCAGATATTGCATGATGGTATTTGGTGGCGTTGCAGCTGAAGCTCTAGTTTATGGAGAGGCGGAGGGTGCAGCAGACGACGAAGAGGTTTATTGGCGCATCTTATCTCTACTGGAGCGGCCTTTATCCTTGGCCGAGGTTAACTGATCTGAACAATTTGCAGTCTATTTTGCCAACTTATGTAGTCACTAATCTTCTTTCTGCCTTTGTTGTTTTGTCATCATCATCATCATTTGGCGCAGACGTATAATCAGGCGAGGTGGGCTGTTCTACAGGCATACAATCTGTTGAAACGTCATCGAGATGCTCATACTGCTGCTGTAAAAGCTTTAGAGGATGGTGAAAGTTTAAGCAGTGTAATTATGAGAGTCGACAAAGCCATATCCACTGCCGGGTGATAATGTTAGTGTCTGCTGCCCATTCACCCCTTCAATGTGAAAATTCTGGCTGCCAATGGATTGTTGAAGAAGAAGAAGAAGACAGGCGAAAGGGCAAACTTGAGATAGATAGTCTCTTCAACTCTGTTTCAGTTTAGATGAGGATACGTAGAATCAGGGGATTTTGTGAATGAAAATTGCTTCAACAGGAGGAGGAAGATAATACTAATAGAGACTTCCCTCAATTTTCTTGGAATTTTCAAAGTCGCCTCGGTTAAAAATATAATTTGATTTGGTTCATCGGGTATTTTACTTAATCGTGATAATACGATACACAACTGAAGAGGTTTCGATGCCTGTTGTTGGTCCAGAGGATGCACACTTGTTGGAGTGGTCAACGGAGGAATTAATCCATTAATATTAATTGGTTCGATTGATATTTCACTTAAATTAGATAATACAACAAAACTTATCTAACTTTTAAATCTTGCAATGGTAAGAAAGCACATATATTTCTTATAATAATTACTTTTATACATTAAATTTAGTAGTCTCCTATAATGGTGACAAAATTTGAGACGACGATATTACAATTGACAATCCAATTATATTTACTATGGTTGACTTGACACTTATATTTTATTATGCACGTCTACTGCAAGTAGTATAATGTTTGTACGTAATAATTCATGGACACAAAAAAACAGCGTGGAAGGAAGGGGCTAAGGGGAGGCCACCTTTGGCCGTCTCATTGCTTGTTGGCCGTCCAATGTCATCTCCAATTACAATTAAGTATCCCATTAGGAATTTATTTCATTTTGTTGAGGCAATCGGCTCCCTAATTAACTCTAGGCCGGCTTCCCTATATTCTATTCTGGTTAAACTAAAAACTCGCTACCAATTTTTTAATTACCATCCTCCTACTCCTACCTCTATTCCATGATTTTTTATAAGTCAATTAAGAAAAATAATGTCCAAATAAGAAATTAACTATTGTAATACACCAAAAGTGTTCGAAAGAACATTCGTCTGGCCTCGGGCACTAAGGTTAATTTATTTTGTAGATTTGGAGTTCTTGATTTCAGATTTTTTTTAATGTTGCGATCTACCTCGAATCCAAACGGATGAATATCAAATGCAGATATTTCCGGTGATGAAGAATAATTAGTCTTCTGTCCGGTATTCCTGATACAGTAGCGATCGTTCATTTGTTAACACATAATTGTTACATGTCATTTCCCATCCAAGATGGAATTAAAAAGGTCAGCATCATGGGCTAAATGGCATTCACTGCTTGACAAACAAGTCCGAGGCAGGCAGGCAGGCTAAACTTTGGTTCCATTTCGCTACTCTTCCTAATTAATCACTCTACAAATTTTAACCCAAATTTATTGGCAGGTAGGGCCCTTAATGAATACTAATGTCCAATGGACTTTGTGAAAAAAAGTCAACAAGAGAGCACAAAAATTAACTTGCATGCACTACCAAGCGGTACAAATAACTTAGCAATGGATTATAGCAATTTGTCTATTAATTTTAGAGTTTGAGATCTGAAAGTGCAACTGCATTAAAATAAGACAATTTTGTATTGGGATAACTTATGGGTTATGAAGCACGTCACATAGGTTGCATTGCCGGATGCTCCTTGAGATAAATTTTCTATATAGTTTTTTTTTAAAACATGGCAAAAATTTGTTTTGTTTAAGTTGCATAAATTGTTTCTTGCCAGTTAATAGGGCATTATTTAATTCAAAAAAGCAGCAAGTATATTCTCGTATGTCCTTAGTTCTACGTACGAAGGAGACCCACACTAGCTTCCTTGTTTATATAAACCCTTCTAAGCAACTTCACACATAATGTACTTTATCTACTTGGTCTTAATTCTCCATAGCTAGCTAGTTTTGTCCATACCAAGAAAACACCCTCCTCATCAATGGAGTCCATGAACTCCTATAATGATAATCCTTCCTTTCCCATGCTCATCACCAACGACACCCTCAGCCATGACCTTGCCATTCGCAGGTTTTGCCCCGCCCGACTCGAGCAGGAACAACAAGAAGCCGCGGGATCAACCTACTACTATTACTCCTCTTCCTTTGAGGAGGACGAAGAGGAGAAGCCACTCATCATTAATGACTTTGACTTTCTTTCTCCTTGTGATCAGGATCAATTGGTCGACAGCTTCATCAACGTGGACCATTATCAGGAAGAGATCAGTGGATCATCTATGGATAGCTCCAGTTATGATTTCCTTGGTGATCAGTTTCAGGATGACATGGACGCCTTCTCGATCCTCAACGATGTCTTTGTGGATGTCCCGATGGACGAAGAAGGCGATGATCAAGCGAATTGTATCATAGACAGTGCACAAAATATTGCTACGCAAGGGGACATCAATCAGAATACTGAAGCGATGGACCAAGGACTCCAGTTGGTGCACCTGTTGTTGGCATGCGCCGAGGCTGTTGGTTGCAGAGACTCGCAATTGGCGGATTCAATTCTAGGCCAGATATGGTCTTCTGTCAATCCCTGGGGTGATTCTCTGCAGAGGGTCTCTTACTGCTTCGCCGCTGGGTTGAGGTCCAGATTGTCGCTGCTCAACAATGTTAATGCTAATGGCACGTTCACGAACGGCGGAGTGGATGCGTACCTACCGTCTTTTACGAGGGAAGAGAGGATGGAAGCTTCCCAGCTTCTCTACCAGGCGACACCTTTCGTTGCGTTTGGTTTTCTTGCGGCAAATGAGGCTATCTGTCAAGCTGCTCAAGGGAAGGACTTGATACATGTCATTGATCTTGGAATGGAGCACACTCTGCAGTGGCCATCGCTGATAAGGAACCTGGCTTCCAGGCCCGGGGGCCAACCGAAGCTTCGGATTACGGGGTTGATCAACGAAGAGAGCAGATCAGATGTCGAGGGTAGCATGAAATCCCTGATCGAGGATGCTGCATCGCTTGGGGTCCTTGTAGAATTCAACCTGATATCAGAGCAAGTCTCCCCAGCGCTCTTCACAAGGGAGAAGCTCGACTTGCGAGAAGGCGAGACCTTATTCGTCAACAGCATTATGCACTTGCACAAGTTTGTGAAAGAGAGCAGAGGATCCCTCAAGGCAATCCTCCAAGCAATCAAGAAGCTAGGCCCCTCCTTGCTTACCGTGGTGGAGCAAGACGCGAACCACAACGGACCTTTCTTCCTCGGGAGGTTTCTCGAGTCTCTGCACTACTACTCGGCCATATTCGACTCACTCGAGGCGAGCCTCCCCCGGAACAGCCTGCAGCGGATGAAGATAGAGAAAGTCCACTTCGCGGAGGAGATCAGGAACATAGTGGCTTGCGAAGGGGGGAACAGGGTGGAGAGGCACGAGAGGGCAGACCAGTGGAGGAGGCAGCTAGGGAGAGCAGGGTATCAGGTGGTGGGATTGAAGTGCATGAGTCAAGCAAGGATGATGCTGTCTGTGTATGGCTGTGATGGGTACACCTTGTCTAGTGAGAAAGGCTGTCTCATGCTCGGCTGGAAAGGGAGGCCCATCATGTTGGCCTCTGCCTGGCAAGTCCACACTTCTTCGTCCTCCTAAAATTCCATTAGTCGACATCAACTCAGCTCGAATACGGTGGATTACCTTTTGCTGTCTCCAGTAATATGGAATCACCGGCTTTGAGCTTGTTTCACCAACTCTTTCAAGAGGATCTGCGGCATTAGTTTTGGATTATCCCATAATGGTTGGCCATACCATTGCTATCCATAATGGAAAGCAACATTGGGTGGGTAGTTTGTATTCTTTGAGCTAGAAACAATGTAGGACCAAACAAGAATATCACCACCAGCAAAAGTTTAAAAGCTAATTGAATGCTTATTTCCATTTCTGTGAAAATTACATCATAGTGCAGGATTTCTGGCGTAAAAGACAATTATGTAGCAATTAACCACTTGTATTTCGAAAACAATATGGAAGCCGCTTTAGTAGCTGAGCCTTTATTTCAAACTAATTATTCTACAGTAGTCCTTTACCTAGAAGAAACTCATTGTTTATTTGAAATTTGAGATGAACCACACTGATATAGAGACATGTACGCACTGTTATTATCGTCCGGACTGGAAGAAGCTAGCCTTTGGACATGAACATGATTAAGCTTGTACATTTAGAATGGCCTGTTCCATCCTTTGAGCCATGACCTGCAATCCTGAGCTAGTGAAAGAATTCAAGTCCTCTAGCCTCCACCCTCGGACCGGCTCGACCTCGTACCTCCACTCCACCTTACACCCTCCACCATTACTAGCAGGGGTCACCTTCCAAGTTGCAACATACGAATTGAAACCCACATTCCCTTCTGTGATGCAATAGGTAAGCGTCATCTCGGCCGGATCAATCGACAACAGCTTCTGCTTGTTCCAATTCTCTACCCCACCGTTGTTGGTAACCGAGGTTTGGAACCCATAACATAAGCGTACACACCCCGGTTGGCCATTGATACCCTCCACAAGAGAGCTTGAAATCAAGGTTGGGAACCATTTGTGCAGCCCACAGAAGTCTTCGAGCAGAGGCCAAACCTGGTCAGCCCTGGCTATTGGTAGCTCCACACATGCCTTGCCTTCCCACTTGTCATCTGGTCCAGCCATTTGTACTATCAATTCCCTGCGTTGATACAAGGAAAAATGGCGAAGTTGAAGATTAAACCAGTGATCCGTTTAAAAATTAAGTTCAATAATTATGAACAAGTATAAGATGAAAATTATTGTGAAATTGAACAAGTCATAAAACAGGCTAATAATTAATTAAGCCCGGATTAGTAGATTTATACCTTATAATTATAACCCTCCTATCTGTATAAATCAAGAGGCAATCTTGATCGATGATCAAGTGATGATCTTTTATATCTGATGGTTTTTCTTTTTTTGTGAGATTTTATATCTGATGGTTTTGATATATTCTTTTGCATGCTATATATAATATAGTCATGATTTGAAACGGAAGACATTTTTTTTCTGGCATGGCACAGTACGATTCATTTGACTGTGAACATGTTTTTCTTACGTTGTCGCGCACAACAACCAAATTCGTGGTGGTTCCCAACGATTAAGATATTTTGATCTTATGGTTGGTTTTTGCTCTCTTTCACATATTTCTTGCGTGTCACTAGTGAATAATTCATGACACATCAACAACCCTACATCTCGTGAAGCAACCGGTCATACGACAAGGACTTTGTCTGAATATCCATGTTCTAAATGCCACAAATAGCTACAGATGACACAAATATCATACCTTGGAGATCCGACTTTATTGTTTCTCCAAAAAAAAATTGTTAAACTTTGAAGATAGAGTCCGGAGTAAGAAATAAAATTTTATGAATATCTACTCTATTCTTACTGTTCTTACTATATTCTAGATCATATCCTAATTAAACTTTCATTAGACTCTAATTAGATCTTAATATTATTATTTTTACTTATAAATTATAATAAGATTTCTTAAACATTCTACAATATGTTTTATGAAATTGACTCTTCTACTTTTTTATTAATATATACATATTTTATTATTAATCTTTATATATTCATTATGATTCTTTGAATTTTTTACACATGGTTTTATATTAAAATTTTATGTTAAAAAATATTTTGTATTTAATTTAAGAGTCGGACCATACAAAACTTTGTAGGTTCTACAAATCTTGAAAATAAAGGTATGCGTCTAATATTCAAAATAGGATATAAATCTAACTTTTTAAATTAGAGTACGATATTATCGATATCCTACCGTACCCGTCATGTTACTTATCAACAGTTATATAAACATTGTCAGAGGCTATCTTGGGCCTAAACCGATATTATAAATGCGAAGAGCAAGGTTCCGGCTCGAAAAGGATCTTGGGCCTTAAACGTTGTTTTTTTAGGCTATTGCGATGGACCCTATTATTGATAAAAGGTGTGTTTGTCTTCTACTCCGCTGTAGATAGAAGTCCATATTAAATTTCAGATTTTCTAAAATTGTCCACATTCAGATTTTTTAAAATTAACGATTGCATACAAAAAATTATAAATTCTTTCTTGGGATGTTGTGATTGTCGGCGTGGATTAAATTCTATCACGATATATAAAAAGCACATCGACAGAGTAGAATCTCACCTTGATATTGTCAATGTCACAATACTCGATTCAATCTACTTACGTGTCTAGATTCAATCGTCCTAATCAAGTCGTTAACAAGTACAAGGTGAAAATTATTGTGAAATTAAACAAGTCATAAAATAGGCTAATAATTAATTAAGCCCGCATTGTTAGATATATACCTTATAATTATAACCCTCCTGTCTGTAAAAATCAAGAGGCAATCTTGATCGATGATCAATTTATGATATTTTATATTTGATGGCCTCGATATATTCTTTTGCATGCTATATATAATATAGTCATGATTTGAAACGGATGACATTTTTTTCTGGCAGGGGCACTCACAGTATGATACATTTGACTGTGAACATGTTTTTATTACGTTGTCGCGCACGACAACCAAATTCGTGGTGGTTCCCAACGATTAAGATATTTTAATATCATGGTTGGTTTTTGCTCTCTTTCACAAATTTCTTGCGTATCACTAGTGAGAAGGACTTTGTCTCAATATTCATGTTTTTTTTATAGATAAAGTGGCGCGAAACCTATATAGATAAGAGAGTTATAACGTACACACACAGTACTAGAAAACTAAAAGGAAATCAAAACTGGTCCGATGAGTGCAAGGTAGCACAAGAGGGGAGTGAAGGGCGATTGAAAAGACCCTGGAGTCATCGATCTAGGCGAGGTTCTACCGAAACAAGATTCGGCTAGTAATCTCAAGACAAAGTCGAGAGGACAGCTGAGTGTGAACTCAGCAGATCACCAAGGTCGACGTAAATCAACCGAGACGAGGTTCTCCACTCACATACATTGGACAAGCATCAAAATCCGAGAGGATCTCAGATCATAGCAGCAGCTAGAACAATGGAAATTAAGCAGATAGCCAACGAGACCACTAAACATATGTGGCTCGGAATAGTAAACAATATAAGCATACAAGCCAGAAAGCATAAACAATATAAATATAAAAGCTGCAGTCAACCGGGGAGGCCCAGCAGGCGCTATAGGCTAGTCAGAAGATGGATCAGTCGCGGGGAGAGGGCCTTGAGGAGGGTTGATGAGCGGACGATGAGGGAGAGTTCCGGCCACAGACTCCGGCGAGGACGAACTCTGACCGCAGACTCCAACGAGGGCGAACTCCGGCCGAGGACTCTGACAAAGGCAGACTCCGGCCGCGAACTCCGGTGAAGGCGAACTTCAGCCACAAACTCCAGCTAAGGCAAACTTTGGCCATAGACTCTTGCCTCGGCGGGACTGTGGAGGCTAGAAGACGGTGGTGCAAAAAACCTTCAGCCGGCGATTACTGTAGGGAGTAGGGAGGTAGGTGGAGAGTGGGGGAGGAGGCTGGAAGGTGGAGGCCGGGGAGGAGAAAATGTGGAAGGTGGAGGCCGGGGAGGAGGAAGGTGGAGGGTGGGAGAGGAGGATGGAAGGTGGAGGCGGGAGAGGAGGCTATGAAGAAAAGGAGGGTTAAAAAACCCTAGAAAAGCTCTCAATAAAGAAAGAGAAAGCTCTCAACTAGGAGAGCGAAAGAGATAATTTTGAGGCGGTAAATATCCATGTTCTAAATGCCATCAATAGCTACAGATGACACAAATATCACAGTCAGACTATTCGAGTCCTAGTTAACTCTAAACATAGGGTTTATGGTAAGAGATAAATTTTATAAATTTTTATTTTACTCTTACTATTTTATTATATTATAAATTATATCCTAATTAGACTTTCATTAGATTCTTATTAGATATTATTATTATTATTTATAAATTATAATAAATATTATGAAATATTCTACAATATATTTTATAAAATTAAATCTAGAAATTTCTATTAATATATTAAGATTTCATTATTAATATTTATATATTTATTATAATTCTCTTGAAATTTTATACATATAACTTTATATTAAAATTTTATTTTTTAAAAATATCTTCCTTTTAGTTTAAGAGCCGAATCATAGAAAACTATGTAGACTCTACAGATCCTAAAAGTAAAATATCAATCTAATATTGAAATTTTTAAGGGTCTAAGATAAGATATAAATCTAATCTTTCAAATTAGGGTAAGATTCTATGGATACCCTACTTTTTAATCACGGTAATTATCAACTGTGAAATAAACATTGTCAGAGGCTCTCTTGGGCCTAAACCGATGTTATAAATGCAAAGAATAAGTTTTCTGCCCAAAAAGAATCTTGGCCTTAAACTTTGTTTTGGTAGGCTATTACGATGAACCCTGTTGATAAAAGGTGGGTTTGTCTTCTGCTCTGCTGTTCACAGAAGCCCGTATTAAATTTTAGATTTTCTAAAATTGTCCACATTCATATTTTTTTTGATATGATAAGGCTGTTGTATTAAAATTATCTAAAAATATATATATTTTTTCTTTTCAAAATAGTCACATTTATGATGCTACATTATCCCAACCTTATATTTTACTGATGTAGTTCTTCTTTTTGCAAGTTCATTCAATTGACTTACTGATATACTATATGGACCGTACCTCTCCCAAGCGGAGCAACATCTCTCCCAACAGGGAGTTTCTCTTTCTTTCTCCCCCTTTGGTTGACTACCATCACCACCACCACCATCACCATTCGTCAGATCTGACAACCACTACCACCACTATCACCTCTACTCATCAGATCTGGCCATCACTCCTCTAGATCCGATCACCACTCGTTAGATCTGACCACCACTCGTGTAGATCCGGCCACCAATCATCATATTCGACTACTTACTTGTTAGATTCAGCCACCACTCACCTTCTGTCGTCCTCTTTGCCTTCTTCTTAAGTAGCAGCAAGTCTAAACCTTAGGATCTAGTGGTCGCCGAAGTTTGTCTCACCAAAGTCCATTCCTCTAGAGTTCACGGCCGCCGGAGCCCATTAAAGCCTCACCGGAGCCTCGCGGAGATTCGTCCTCGCCAGAGTTTCACTAGAACTCTTTCAGCAGCTGCCATGACAAGGCCCTCTTTCCACAACTAGCTTCTTTCCTGGCTAGTCGAGAGAGCTCATTGATGCTCCCCGAGGAGGTTGGTCATCGTCGACCTCCTCCCCCGGATGACTGTATTTATTTGGGATAATTGCCCATGGCCCTCTCGGGTTTGCAGAAATTAGCGATTCAACCCCTCTATTTTTTATTATTTAGCCCTTTTAAGTTTGACAAAAGTGTATATTTTAGCCCCTCTCGCCGAAATTCGGCGATTTCTCTGCCAAATTTGGACGTGAGATTACAAAAATGCCCTTTTCTTTTAAACAAAAATATCCTTTTCTTTTACAAAAATATTCCATCCCAAATGGCTCTTTTCTCCCTTCTTCCTCCGTTCATCAATCAAAACAAAATCTCAAATTCAAACTCTTTTTTATATTAAAAACTCTGGAATGTTAACCGCTCCAACGCCGCCCAAAACGACGTCACTTCAGTTCCAATACGATTGCTCCAACGTAGAACAAATAAGAGTAAGAAAAATTGGGAATTGTATGGTACTTATACTAATTTAGATCTAAACATAATACACGAAACTAGTGTAGAAAATTTCAAACTCAACTATCTACTAAACCCTAAACTTTAAACCTAAAACCCAAAACTCAAAACCCTAAACTTTAAAGACTAAATCTTAAACTCAATTGTCTACTAAACCCTAAATTCAAAATACTAAATTTTAAATGTTAAAATTTAAACTCAATTATCTACTAAACCCTAAACTTTAAACAATAAAACTTAAATATTAAAATCTTAAACCTTAAACTCAATTATCTACTAAATCCTAAACTTTAAATCCTAAAATTTAAATCTTAAAATCTTAAACCTCAAACTCAATTATCTACTAAATCCTAAACTTTAAACCCTAAAACTTAAAATCTTAAAACTTAACTCAATTATCTACTAAATTCTAAAACCTAATCACTAAGCTTAATAATCTACTGAACCCTGAACCATGAATCCTTAAACTTAAATCTTAAAACCTTAAACCTTAAATTCAATTATCTATTAAACTTTAAACCGTGAACCATGGAACCCCTAAACTCTAAATCATAGGCAACTTATTTTAGTATGTTAAATACAAACTATACATTTATTCTTAGTTGTTTAATTTTTTTTAATAAATGTCAAAATTTAAAAATTAATTTATATTTGATTCAAATTCAAAATTTATAATTCATATTAATTCGTCAATGGATGAATTGCATATGGTTTAATATTTTGATGAATTGAATTCAAATTTAAATTAATTCAATTCCAAAGCCACCAAGCTCCGCTCATGTACCCGATCAAATCAATCCAAAGTGGACTCCTCCCCGAACTGACCAAACCACCAAAAACAAAACAAAACCCAACACAAAAAACCCAACACACAACACGCAAACACTTCTTCTCTTGACGATCTCCACTTCTTCTATTGTCGAGGGTTGATTAGAGCAGGGGGAGTAGACTGGGAAGACCAAATAAGAGGAGTTTTCATCGCACTATCCAGGTGTTCGACATAATTCATGAACCAACACCAACACCTCTTATCTCCCAAATTAGAATCCTTACTACTTGGACGTCTACACTAGGTTCCCCACCTTCCGCCGCTCCTCTTCACCTCCCACCGGCAGGAAGGTCAGGGGGTGGCGGAGGGCTCTTCTTCTAGTCTAACCATGGCCCCTTCTACTTCTATTTTTGTCGACAATCTCCCTCCAGAGTAGAGTTCTTCCAATCTCTGGCAATACTTCACGCCCTTATGCACTATGGTGGATGCCTATGTTGTGTCCAAACTTTCTAAACAAAACTCTAGATTCAGTTTTATCTAAATTTCGTTGTCCGAAAATACTACTTCGATATCCTTCTCGGCCAATGGTAAACTGGTGGAAAACAAGCGCCTCTTCGTATCCTTGGCAAAGTTCGACCGGAGAGGGTTCAAGGCTCATGCGAAGATTCCTCCGGCCATCGCCACTGAGAACCCAAGGTCAGTTGGCTCACGATCTTATGTTGCTGCCCTAGGTATTCCTCCTCCGTTGAGTGAATCAATTGGACGAATGCACAAACTACCTGAGGAGGCCTTGGATGATTGGCTCCTTACAGGTGCAAAGATCGCCTTACTCGAAGCTGGCCGCCCGTGGACCCTAGAGGTTTTAAGGGCATGGCTCAGCCTGTTGAAACCTCTGTTCGTGGATTTATGATCTAGTTTTCTCCTTGTTGCCATCGATTGTCAGACTTCGCCTTCTGCTAGTCCTTGTCCCCACGTTGCAGGGACTCCTGCTTCGGTAGGTGTTGGCAAAGATTTGGATGTAGTTCAAACACCCCTGCCATCAATTAGTGCAGACTTAGAGCTCTCGCCGACTTTCAGAGCAGAGAAGGTGTCGAGTGAGGAGGTTACAGAGGGGGAAATGGTTCTGCCAGACAGCCCCCAGCGGACCCGTGAAGGAGTCAAAGAATCTGAGAGTCGGCTCCCTCCAAGTGGCAGTGTTGCTGGGAAGCAGTTGGACAGGGTAGAGGATGTTGTCGGAGAGGATGTCACTGTCGATGTAGCTTACGCTACAGAAGAGGTTGTTTCAAATGTGGGAGAAGGTTGTGGTGAAGTTCTTGGTTACTTGGCACCAGTGGCGATGGTGGATGCCCCTGCTGCTATTTTGGTAGATGTTGAGGTGGGGATCCATACCGCAAAAATGCAGGAGAGCGATGTCGAAAAGGGTGCTATGAATGCATTATCATGTTTTTCAAAGGAGGATGTTTTCGAGGCCGTTACGAATGCTGTTGCTGGTACTAATCAGTCTGCTCATGAAAAAGGTGCTTTACCTGTTTTGTTTGAGACTGAAACTCAAGCTTCAACGGAGTCCAGAGGCAAAGAAAGATGTGTGGTGCCAATGAGATCAAGCTCGAGGCCTCGAAAACCCACGTACAAAGCATTTGCTCTGATGCGGAGACCCGGGCATAAGATTAAGGTAGCTTCTCCTGCTCGAGCTATAGGGAAGCAAAGCCCTGAGCCCCCGGATGTAAATGACGCTCGGCTGGAGGGGCAGGCTGTAGAGGTATGGGATTTAGCGCAAAAACTCGGATGCTTTTGGGAGGGCGATCCCTCTGAGATCATCCAACAGTTTAAGGAGGCGGCACGTGGTTCATTTTGATCCATCCTTTGGCAGTGTGGGTTTGGTCGCATTGGGCTTTAGGCGTTGCTTAGAGGTAGTGCGTTTGCGCACCTTTGGTGTAATCTTTAGGCGTTTGTGTCTTTCGACACTTTTGGTGTAATGCACTTTGTGCACTTTTGGTGTAATTTCTTTGGTGGGTAATAAAATCTTTTACTTGTAAAAAAAAAACTAATTCAATTCCAATTCATTCGAATTCGAACAGTAATCATGTCTACCTCTACATCAGCGCGGGGACTTGGCAGACAGCTAGAGATTTTTATTGGAAGCATGCAGGTCCCACTGAATTAGAATTTATTTTTTCCCACACAAAACCTGTTGCAAAAAGGAACGATGGCGCTCCTTGTGTCCTCGGTTTCTTTTTATCCTTTGCCTTTTACTTTCACTGTTATTTTACACTTGTCAGCTTTTTCATTGACTCTAAGCTACTATGAGAAAATGAATCACTTTTTTCTCCCAACTTCGTCTCCAAGTTACTCCTTTTTCCCTCTCTTTTTAGTCTTCACATTGATCAGAAACCCCCCACTCTCTCTCTCTCTCTCTCTCTCTCTCTCTCTCTCTCCAATGGAAGACTACAATAGCTCCCCGTCCACGCCCTCCCCGTCCAATGTGGCGCCCCCCGTTCCCCTCCCTCCGGCCGTCGACCAGGCAATCTCCCGAATACGGGCCCAACGCAGCCTCCCCGACCTCGGCTCCAAGGCCCGCGCGACCCTGCTCCAGGTCGGCCCGGAAATCGCGCTCAACCGAGTCCTAAACTCAGTCGCCACGTGGAAGGTCCCCATTTGGTCCTTCGACGGTTTAGTTCTCCATCTTTGCAAGCCCTACCTCAACCCCAACCCCAACCCCAACGGCGCCGCCTCCCAACTTCCATCCTCTCCTTCCAAGCGCCTCTGCTTCTCCCCGCCCTCCACCACCCCCACCCCCACCCGACTCATGATGATGACGTCACCTCAGGACAAGGAGGACGGTACCGTTTCCCCACAGTTGCGGGCGCTCGGAGAGCTCGAGTTCAGGAGGGCCTTTCTCATTCTCAGCTACCTCGGATGGTAACTGCTTTTCGAAAAAAAAATGTTATAATAATTAAAGTGCTTATTTGTAACTGTGAGTTCTCTATAATGAGCGGTTATTGTGGTCATGCAAGATGTGTCTGATTCATTAGGAAGACTCAGAATTATATATCTCGCGATTCTTTTCCCACTCGGACCAATTCTGTTTCCGGAGTTTGGAAAAGTTTATATCATGTAGGGAGTTGGTGACATTTGGTGCAGGTGTAAGCTGGAGGAAGTGGTGGCCGCAGAGTGGATACGAGAGATTAACGGATTGGAGATGAGGAGTTTCGAGGATGAAGTCTGGCGGAAGGTTGGCTGGAAATGTGGCTATATCAAGGAATTTGAGCGTCTTAAGGTTTGTTACGTCGTCTTCTTCCTCCATTTTTATGTTATTCCCTTTTCGTATTTTCTTAAAGTAGGATGTTAAACTGAATGGTATAATATATTGTCTGTTGGGCCATTTTGAATCTCTGGAAAAGACACCGAAAGTTTCGTTGTTACTTTAGATGCGTAAGTTTTGCAAGAGGGTCTTTTTGGTTTAGTTTTGAACTTGGGGTCTTGGAAATTCAACTTTAGTTTGGAATAATCTTTGACTTCAAATTATTTGCTGGGGAATGTTTGACTTGAATTGATGGTAAACTTATGTTGCTCCTTAACTTTCTTTTTTGTGGGTTCATTCATTTACTTGCTTTGATTATGTTACTTATTTGGCCCTGGTGCTCCTTTTTTTTGCAGCATTTCAATTGGGAGACTGAAAAGGCATACATTTATCACTGCCATGTTTGCTCAGACTTGAGCTACCGGTTCAAGGTTTATACATAATCATTTTTCCTCATTTGAATGCAGAATCCTAGCATGTACTAGCTCCGTTTACCTTCTTTTGAAGACTAATGTTGTAGAAATGCTCATGAAAGCTCCTTTTTTGCAATGATCACGTCAATCACGAGTCTCTTATGTGTATACAGGGGCCTTTTGTTGACCCCAAGAGGAACTTCTTACAAAGAGCACTAGGAGATGATAATGTCTTAATGGTCAAGTTCAAGGAAGATGTCAGTGAAGAGAGTACTTCAGCAAATAATGCTCTTGAAGAATTTACTAAATACATCAAGGTCTTGAGAGATGGCATTTTGGTTGGTTTGCGTCGGTACAGATTTTTTGGTGAGTCCACAAGCCGTTATAGTTCTGTTGGATGCCAGATATAATGTACCTCCTCTGTTTGTTTATAGTCATGACGTAATCAGATGGTGAATGGAATTGGTGCATCTTTCTCTGTTTATAGTGTCTATGTTAGTTGTTGAATGCCAAAAGAAACAGATAAGATTGAGCACAAGTAAGATTGTTCACTTGAGTGCAAGTTTACTTTTGTGGTTAAAGGGATTTTTGGAATGGATGTTTGAGTTTACTTCTGTAGAGATACATATTGTCTTGAGCTTCAAGAAGTCGGCTCTCGAGGAGAGATTGAGATATCTATTGTAATGTACCAGCTTTCAAAGATGAAGGCAAAGATCCATCACGGAAAAAGAAAAATGGAAGCCAGGAAGAGAAAAGCACGAGTCCAACTGGTGTGAAGTGTTTTTTCGTGCGCACCGAGTCTCATGCATTGGTTGATAAAAAAGATTACATCTTAGATGGGAAGACAGTCAGGGAAGCTCGAGCTTTGTTCATGCATGTAGATTCTCTAAAAAATCTCTCAAGCTACATGGCAAGGTTGACAATTCAAATTATGACACTATCTGCGTCCAAGTGATACATTTTTAATCATATTCCTATAGAAGTGCAGGCTTTCTCTTGTTTTGTCAAAGACTGACAACGTAGAAGTTGATTTTTCAACTGTTAGAATTCAAGTTGAAGACGATATACCTTGTCGGGTACGCCTTATGTTTCTAAATTCTGAGTTTGTCTTCATCTTGTAACTTTATGCACTAATACACTGTTTTCCCATTTGTTTCTAACTTATTTCTCCATTTCTAGGATGGGAATGGCAATTATGTATATGAAAAAGGCGTGAAAGAAAAGCATCGTATACATACGGATGGAACAGGTTTTATTTCAGAAGATTTGGCATTTAAATGTGTAAAGGCTGTCCATCAGAAGAAACCTTCTATAGGTGGTATTCTTGAGGTTTGTTCCAAGTCTAACCCGAGTAGTTGGGGTATGCGTTTACTGTTCTTTGAGTTACTAAATGATTTTAATAGAATGAACCTTATCCATCCAACCTACGAGTTCAATGTGTGCCATTCTAATTAGGCTGTGTGGCTTTTGGGATTGCAACCTACTTGCAGTTAGTGACTTAGTGTATAGTAACGTGGTGAATTATCATTCCACTGTAGGAAAAAAGTGGAACCATAATTTTGATCTTATTGTTTGTCGGAGAGAATCCGACATCGAAAGTAACAAGCATGTTGGGCCCGTTTACAAGTGGAAAGATTCAAGTATTCAACTACTCACTGCCTTAAGGTTTTGGGTAGGATGTGAAATTTTCTTTTTATGGTATCAGAGCCAATTGCCCTAACAAGACTGGAGACCCATGGCCTGTTGTGATAGCACGACGGTCATTTGAAAGCGTGAGAGGCAATGTCAAGCCCGTGCAAACTTCAGTTTGACGGACTTCGTTTGAGAGGGTGTGTTGGAGGGAATCCAACAACCATAGGATATGAATTCCTATTTGTTCTCCAGTAGCACTAGCTCCTCCCTTAAGAAACGCAGGAAGTGAACCAACTAATGTGAGACTATACAATGAGAGGCATTTTCCCGTCCTCCATTTGTAGTGATTTTCATTTTGTTTTAAGTTCTCTAAGATCAAGAGATTACTTTAAAATAGGTCAAAATTTCTTTCATTTATATCTACTGCTGTAATCGGTTCTGCATACGGAACATTATTTTCTTGACTCGGGGGCATTATCTGCATAATCAACAAGGTGTCTTCCAAACATTCTACATCATTATAAGTTACTTATGAGAACGAGTCAAGCAAATTATTGTAATGTCCATTGACCATGTTTCATGACAGGACCTACAGAGAGGCGATGCTTTATTTTCTCAGGGAAATTTTGTATACTCTCCTGCTAACTGGATTATTCATCTCCTTCTAGCCGCTTCTCATCCAGTTTCGCTTGTTTCACAAAGGCACTGCTGTCAAGGGGACTTTCCTCGTCAACAAGAAGGTGTGCTGCACTCATTTTTCATGATCAACGTTGTTGAGCATATATTTTAGTAAAATCTTCACATTTGGTACTGAGTATATATGAAATTTTACCACATTACAAGGTTTTGCGATTGCTTTGCTAAAAGTCAGAGTTCTAGTAGTATCGCTGTTGCACTGTCTAGTTCATGTCAACTAGGAACAATCTCTTTAGCCTTTTCTGGGATATTCCATCTTCATTACTTATCACAGTTTGATCAGGGAGCATATCTGATGCTGCCACTTCAGTAGTGTAGCAATTGACACTGTCGTCTCAGCTAGAATTTTTCCTCTGGGGAACGTTTGTGCCTATCTATTTTACTCCATTAAGCTTTCCAGTTTTTAGAACTACCACTTCATTTCTGCTGTATGCAATTCAAGTGTACGTATTTATCCTCCCTCCTTCCTCCCCTGGTTGCATGGCCATATTGTGGGATGCTGCTGACAAGATTAAAAAACATGGGTCACATTACTATTGTATTACAACAGTTATTCCCATTTATAGGTCACATCCTGTTCCCCTTTTCACTGGTTTATTAAAGCTGTTTTTTTTTAATTTTACAGCTTCAGCCTTCTACATTTGTTGTCAGACCTTCAATGATTAAAGTTTATGAAGATAAAGAGTTGTCAAATATGCCCTCGGAGAATTCCTTGAATGGGTTCAAGCAAGAAAGGGACTCGCTGAGTGCATTGGGAATTGTTGGGACAAGGTATCTGCTTTGAGTCCTCTCCTCTGCTACCTTAGTCATATTAAAGTTATAACCTCATTTCAGAAAGAAAAAAAAATCTGAGTGGGAGTTTGCCGTGAACTGTTTTTTATGTGATGTATTTCTTAGAAAGCATCATTGCATTACAATATTTGGTCAAAGTCTGATGAAATCTTCGATCTTAAAGATTCAAGTATATGTTTCATAAAACTATTAACTGTTGACAATCAATATGATGAACTGTATGGGAAACTTTACAAGAGTGTTAATTAGAAACCTTATTCGGGTTTACTTTATATTTTATCTTTCTCAAATTTCAGCATGCTTGGATGTGAAACTTTTGCTTCGTTATTTATGTTTTTTGGCGACCTTATTTGAACATAAGCTGGTTCTATTTTCATTGATAACGACAGTCTAAAAGTTTTTGAAAGATTTCCATAATTATGCAATCAGTTTATTGCTTGTAATTAGAGAGCTAATCAATTGGGATTATTGGCCAGTTAGATGTACCTATGCTTATCTTTAAACGAAATCAAAAGGACTATGCAGTTTGCGACTCCCAACATTTATGCTGGTCATCATCTCAAAAGTAGTGCTCAGACGTCAGCTCTAAATGCATACATTAGTACTGCCATGTCTAAACAGTTTAGGTGATGAACCAAAAACAAGGATTGATACTTTATGATGAAATATAATCCAGCTCATCTCTGAGTCTAATGCAATGTTTCTTTCTGTTTTCTTCTGATGATAATATGATGATTGTATGTTTGTCAATGCCTCAGCAATCGCCCAAGGACAGCATCTTTGTCTAGGAACTTAATTGCACTGCTAAGCTATGGTGGAGTTCCACATGAAATTTTCACGAAAATGTTGAGTAATGCTTTGGAAGATGCCAATAGTACTCTTAAAAAGAAACATACAGCTCTACGAGGTAGGTTTTCTCTCTGCCAAATATTATAAATATATTGTGCTTGACTGTTGTAGCCGAGTTCTTGTTCTCATCTATTCTACCTTTGCTTCAGTTGTGCCATTGTTTAAACGGGATATTTCTTTCCTTCACCTTTTTCATGTCTCTTGCTCTTTCCTCACTGCACCTACCAAAATCCGATTGTGCAGATCCTTTCTAATTATGGATTTGTGGGTTCTGTCTTACCAGCTGCCTTCAACCGATGTGAAGAGAATCTCTCTGAGGAGGCACACATGCTTTTCTCTGATATTCCCCTCGAGGAATCACATCTACAGCATACTTTTTGCTCCATGATGATGGAAGAGAAAAAGAATCTTAAAGCAGGGAAAATTCCTGTACCAGAATCTTACTATCTGATGGGAACATCTTATTCTTATCCAACTGGAGGCCTAGAGAGCGGAGAAGTTTGTGTAATTCTGTATGTGCTGTGTCTTCATATCTTTATATATTTAAGTCGTTAATTGATTATCAAGATTTCTCCTTGGAGCGCTAAAAGTAGGTCCTGCAATTTGACTGGCTTCCATAATCATTAATAGAGTTTCCTCCCAAATCACCATTTCTGAGTATATGCTCGGGTTGATAACCAAGATTTTGAATTCCTTTCAAGTAACCAATTAGTGGGTTCATTAAAAGGCAAAGTTTCCTTCCAAGCACTTCTCTTTTCCCTGATAGTATTTGCATCATTTTTCAAGTTTTCATGTCAAAGAGGTTGTGGTTTCTTAAACTTCTGATTGATCTGGATGAGGTCCTACTTCGACCAGGTACCTTCTTTTGGGCAGAGTTTGATTAACATCCTGACGAAGCTCTAAAAGAGTTGCTTCCCTTTCCTTTCTATAGTGACTTTGATGCCCGTGTCCTTGGTAGATGTAGTTTACAATAATTCTACTTTTCATGCTCTCTTTGAATTTTGGCTGATAGAAGTTCTAAAGGCAATTCGTTCCCTTGTTATTCATGTTTCATTGTCTGATTTAGTTTTTCAATTTGTTTGCTTGCGGTTATGGCTCATGAACGATCGTGCTTTTCTGTATAGAAATATTGTTAACCATGCTATTGTCATTCTAAAATATGAATTCTGGTTACAACTTCATCCATTCAGTATATGAATGCATTCTTCTAACAGACTCCAAACTTTTTTCTGCCTATAAAATGGCTTTACTGTTGGATAATGCAGAGAAAACGGCCAGGTTTCTGGAAAAGTGTTGGTTTATCGAAATCCTGGCTTGCATGTCGGGGATATCCATATTCTAAATGCTAGATATGTGCCTGAACTGGAAGATTATATCGGGAACAGCAAGTATGGGATATTCTTTTCTTCTAAAGGGCCACGCTCCATAGCAGATGAGATTGCTGGTGGAGACTTTGATGGTGACATGTATTTTGTGTCAAGAAATCCTCAGGTCATCTTTTTCTAAACATATTATGTGGTGAATTTTTATTGCAGGATATAAGATTCGAGCTTGTAGGGTTAAGTCTATAATGGAACTAAGCTTGAGTCTACCATTTATCTCTTCATTCTTCTATTAAAGTCTTCATTTGTTCGTCTCATCGTAACTGAGATCTTGATTGCAAGATTCTGTAGTGTCGTAAAATTTTTTGTCGTAAAAAATCTAAAATTCTGGTTGAAAGGCTCTAGTTTATAGCTATTGTACTGATTAAAAGTATCTGATTTCACTTTTCTCCAGCTGCTTGAAAATTTCAAACAGAGTGAACCATGGACATCAGCTTCTCTCATCTGTAGTCCAACCATGAAAGGACCGCGAGAGTTTTCAGATAATGAGCTCGAGGATGAACTTTTTAAGTTATTCTGGACGTCTCGATTTCAGCGGAGGTAAACTATTTATTGGTTACTTGTGCTTATCGCTCTCCGTTTTCCAGCCATGTGTGAATATATTGGTAACTTTTTGCTGCTATTTGGTTGCTGTAGCCATACCATCGGTCTAGCATCAGATAGCTGGCTAGCTCTAATGGATCGTATGCTGACGCTTGGGGACGAATCATCTCCGGAGAAGGCTCGTATCATGGAGAGTATTGCAAGACTTATCGACATATATTATGATGCTCTTGATGCACCTAAGAAAGGTGGAATGAAGGTTTGTCTTGCTACCTTTTTTTCTCGGCAATCTCATAACTATAACGAACAACAAGGTTCCATTTAGGGATAATTAGTTTGCTTAAATCACTGTTTCAATCCCTCTAATATTTAAATTGAAATTTTAATCTCCCTAATTTGCTAATATATTCTTTTTGCTGGAGGGTAGATGAGATGACCATTTGCCTCTAAATAATTAAAAATTCTCCCCCTCCTCTTCTCCTCGTCATTCACTCCTTTCCTCTCATCTCATCTCGATCCCCATAGTCAACCTCTTTTATCCCCACAAAAATTAATTGAAGAATCACAATTATCCAATTAAACACCAAAATATCTAATTAATTAAGCATGAACATGCTCAGCATCATTTGGTTAGAAAAAAAACCCACTAAGATCTTTTCTCAAAAACAATAGTCAAAATAAAACTTAATTAATTGCTCAGCATCTTCTCATTCAACAAGGTTGGGAGTTTTCTTGGAGGAAATTGACTTGTTCAAGCAAAATTAATTGCATATATTTTCGTATTTATCGGATTCTTGGAGAGGGGAGGAAGGAGGAGACGGGAGTGGATTTGTTGGGGAGACTTTATGAGTCCCCATATGGGGACTAGAGTAATTTGGTAAAATTCTATTAATGAGATTCTCTCTCCATAATCTCTGCAACTACTAACTTTTTTGAATTGGTTGATTTCTCTCTCCCATTAATTAACCTCCTACCTAATTAGTCAATAAACTAATAAATTAATAAATCAGTAAACTAATAAACTAATAAATTAATAAACTAGTATCAATAAATCAATAAACTAATAAATCAATAAACTAAAAAATCAATAAACCAATAAACCAATAAATTAATAAACTAACAAAACAATAAATCAATAAACTAATAAATCAATAAACCAGTATCAATAAATCAATAAACTAGTAAACCAATAAATTAATAAACCAGTATCAATAAATATATAAATCAATAAACTAACAAACCAATAAATCAATATCAATAAACTAATAAATCAATAAACTAATAAACTAATAAACCAATAAACCAATAAATCAATAAATCAATAAATCAATAAACTAATAAATCAATAAATCAATAAATTAAAAAATCAATAAACCATTATCAATAAACTAATAAACCAATAAACCAATAAATCAATAAACTAACAAACCAATAAATCAATAAACTAATAAATTAATAAACCAGTATCAATAAACCAATAAATCAATAAACCAATAAACCAATAAACTAATAAACCAATAAACTAATAAATCAATAAAAGTTAAGTCGATATTGTGAAAAAGAAGGTATTAAATATCTCGGAATTTATTTAAAAAGATGAGGTATTAAATGTCTCGATTTTTATGGGAAAGAATATCAAAGGTTAGTGTTTAAATTTAAATTTTGCTTAAAAAGAGGGATATTTATGATAATGAGACTAAAAAGAAGGAATGCATTAAATACTTGAGTTTTTTAATATTGATAAACAGAGAAAAAAGAGGAAGTCATTAATTGTTTGACTTTTTAGGTTTGGGTAATAGGTCAAAAATGCCCTTGAGTTATTTACACCATTAGATCAGAATATTTTTAAAAAGATGCTAATCAGATGGTCTAGATTTGAGTCCCTATATGGGGACACTCCCTATAAAGTATAAAGTCCCCATAGAATCCAATTTCGGAGGAGAAGAGGAAATATTTCCATTTTTAATTTTTATTAAGGGGCAAATAGGTTATTTCATTACTCTTTTGAGATATGGGTTAAATAGTACAATAAAAGCAAACAGGAGTTGAAGTTTCAGTTTCAATACTAGAGGAGTTGAACATGGAGCCACGGCAATTGTCCCTTCCATTTATGACCAGGTACGAGTGCAAATTTTTTTCTGTACTAAGATTGTCACCTCAATCTTAACAGATTGAAGTTCCTGATGAGCTAAAGGCTGAACTATACCCACACTACATGGAAAGGAACAATGAAATGTCTTATAAATCTTCTTCCATTTTGGGAATTATCTATGACCAAGTGAAAGCGTACGAGGAACAGATGCCGAGAACCGTAGGTGAGGTTCTCAGATTTTGGTTTCTTTTCGGAGAAGTCTCCTGCTTCACTACCATCCCCTAAAAGAGAAATGGAAACGAAGTCTCCTGAACTGGTCTTTGACAGTAGAACTCTTTAATTTCTGCAGAAGTACAGAAACTCCCATGTTTCGAAAGCGAGGAGATCAATGAGAATAGCCGCATCAAATGGGAAAATCTTTATGCTGAGTACAGAAAGGAGATGGCTTGTGCTATTAAGTCAAGCCAAGAGAAGAGCAAGAATGAAGCGGCCAACGAGGTCATTAAAAAGTATAAGAAGGTGACATCTCGTTCAATTTAGTACATGATGCGGAGATTTTCTTGTGCGTTCTCTTACTTGCGTGCACATGCAGGAACTTTATGATGCTGCTGAATATGAAGAAACCACAAGGAACAAGCAAGACATTCTGCAGGAGGCTCTAGCCATATACCACATAGTGTACGACCTTGCACGGAGTAACAGCCAACCCGCAAAATGTGGGTTTGCTTGGAAAGTTGCAGGTCCAGTTCTTCGCGAGTATTACATGAAGAAGAATGGTGTAAAAACTGTGACTGTTACGACATCGGTTTCTACCTTGAAGAA
The DNA here is from genome assembly GCA_012979155.1 of Hypericum perforatum. Classification (NCBI taxonomy): domain Eukaryota; kingdom Viridiplantae; phylum Streptophyta; class Magnoliopsida; order Malpighiales; family Hypericaceae; genus Hypericum; species Hypericum perforatum. The sequence goes on from SOPF01018273.1 coordinate 23,579, forward strand.
CTTACTGTAACGTTCATGGCATGTAGGTACAAATGTATGTTGATTATGTATCAGACACTAAGACTTATGCATCGCTGCAACATCGGTGCAAATGCTCTTATTCTATCTATGTCTTCAGCTGCACTTTCCACAATGGGTGAAATTTTATTAACTCTGCCCACACTGATACATGAGAGAAACAATTAAATTAAACTAACCAGAGACGACCCACGTTATTCTTCTTCTTCTATCTCAGGGGTAACCAAATTAATATATTTCAAGATAAATATTAAAGAAAAACAATATATACATGCATGCGACTTCTGCAATCGTCAACTGTCAGCAGCTAGATACCATTTTTGAAACCTCCTATCTGCTGCTTGGTGTATACACTGAGATCAGCATGAGTGTCTTTGTACCGTTGGCTCAAGTATGTGGCGCACTTTATTGGAGGAAACCTGGTAAATAGATGCACCCAGTAGTTATTAATAACCGGTGATCACTGAGCAACTGTACTTAATCTTTGCAATCACCAAGCAACAGTTAAGCGGTTTTAGACAAAGATGATTGTAATATATGATTTTAAGCAATCGATGGATGGCCGTACCACGGCCATCAGGCGTAGCAAGGTTCTGTTCCGTCAATGCAAACACTTTCTCTCAGTTCAAAACTGAGTAAACATAGATATTGCATGGATCTCAGGCAAAAGAAAACTTATTAAGTGTTAACCTTCGGATTTATTTTGGCAAGTATTGAAATGACATTCAGCATGAAAAAAAAAACATTTCCAAGTCGCTTTTAACAATATGTGAAGCATGGTTATGATGAAGAGCCAGCTTTAATTAAGATACACATAAGAGAAGACACCAAACTTACTTGGGAGGATTTGTATCAGATTTGCAAGTTGGCAAGCACTCAACAAGACAATCATGACTGGGTTCAACAAAGAAAGCAATCTGGCCAAGAAAAAAGAGAAGGATATGACAGTTATAAATTGTAATATACCTGCACTGGTATTGAAAAAGTTCCAAGTAAAGAAACATCATTGCTTATTGACTGACATGAGAAGCACAAATATGACCATCGTCATCTTTTTCTACGATAAACAAAATTATTTTAAATAGCACTTGTAAAATCTTGAGAATGAGATGACACGATGAAAAAAAAAGGCCACATAGGAAAGCTGGTAAAGTCCTTACAGAATATCGATCCTGTCCGTTCCCTAAAACTCTGTGGAGTGTGGACCTGCGGCCATCAAGGAGCAAAACTAAGTCTCAATGCAAGGGCAACTATTCATAAGTGCAATTTTCACTATACATTGGCAAGATTTCACTAGATATGACATTCCTATATCAATCTCAACTGGTAAGAAAATAGTAATTGACAACTTGATGGCACAAACAGTACTTGAAAATGCAGTTGCTCCATCGTTCCAGCATGTCGCCAAGATTCACCACGAATGCTCTGTTCAGGATTAGCCAACAGGAGGAGACACGCAAAGTCAACACCCAAAGTGTAAATTATGATAACAATACATTCATTTTTTGTTAGATATAGAAGCAGTTCAGTTTATCGAGAAAAAACAACAAAGTAAGAGGCTGCACATCTCACCCTTTCATTGGTGCGACATACTCCCATACTTGGGGTTTAGCTTCCTTATCTTTGCATATCTGCCACATCGAATCAATCGTAACATTAATCAGACGCTTCCCAGGACACAGAGCGAAAAAACATTCAATAAACTAGATTAACGGATGACATACTTGAAGGCCAGATACATCATCCGTCGCTAGGAGTGTAATCAAACCATAGTCAGAATGTGCTCCAGCTCCGTATTTTCCCTTGGAAGGATCTGAAACGTGCCCTGATCAACACAACCACCACCATAACAATAAATTATCCATGTCATAACAAGTTATCTACTCCAAGGTACATTTTTAGTAGGAAAAAACCACAGACCTGCGTAATGCAGCAATCGCATTACAGCAATAGGCTCGCCGAGCATGTCGGGACGATCAAAGAAATCAGCCTCCAAATCAAGCGCCATGGCAATAATCCGCGCCACCGCCCTCCCTACCTCTCTGTACATTCCAAAATTCTCATGCCATTCAGCTTACAAGCACAAGCAGCAAGAACTTAAAAAAAAAAAAGAAAGGTTTCTGGGAGACACTCACAGAGCCTCGCGGTGATACCTCTCCATAGTCTGCCTCCACCCAGGCAAAACCTCTATTTACTCAAAAACAAAAAACGGCCTCCAGTCACTAAACCCTCAAACAAACAACCAAACAAACCACGAACCTAAAATCACCTTCGTCGGGCCAGACATTGGGGCCGTAAAACGGTCTATCGGTGGTGGGATCTCCCTCGATGCCAATGTAATATCCCTCCTTGTAATCTCCTACTAAGAGAAACAATCAAATTAAATTAAACTTTGAAAATACAAAGAGAAAAAAGAAAGGGAAATGGAGGATAGAAGAACAAACCAAGGAGCTGGTGGTCGGGGTCGAGGAGCTCGTCGAGGATGGGGGTGTAGCCGCGGTGCTTGTCGTTCCTGAGGACTCTCATCTTCTCCTCGACCGGCAACTTAAAGAACTTCCGACTCTGGTTGAACACCTCCGCCATCAACTCGTCGGTTATCCCGTGGTTCACCACGTAGAAAAACCCGGAGTCCAAACACGCCTTCATTTAAAACACCCCGGGTAGTTAATTATCCAGAATATTACGATTCTGCCCTAACGGAAAGAATTCGATAGACACTAGTACCTGTTTAAGGGAGGAGACGGAGCGGGTGAGGTCGGGATCGGAGAGGTCTACGCAGTTGAGCACCGACACGGCGCCGCCGCCTCCGTTCTCCGCCGGCGGTTCCTGTTTCTTCTCCATCTCTGATCTCTGATCTTTCTCTCTTTTTTTTTTTTTTCTTTTTTGGGAACTTCTGGTTGTGGTTGAGAGGCGGGAATTGCGGGGGTTGTTTTTATACTATCTCTAGGCGGGCCCGGGGCGGCGTCGTTTTTCGGTCGCTTTTTAACCGACTATGTGGTGGGTCCCAGTTAGGTTCGTTTAATTAATTAAAATTTAAGGGTGGTGGTGGTGGTGGCGGAAGAAGAGTCGCCATACTACTACGTACACTAGGCGGCGACGATGAAACTTATGAAAATCAGAAATTAACTCTTACGAAAATATTATATTTCTAAATTGACATATGAAAATGTCCCAACGGAGATAACGAACGTAACTACGGCTACGACAATGACGATTATGGAAGAATAAATGGAATCAGTTTCACGAAGTTATTCGATTCTCAAATCATAATAAAAATACATTAATCATAGGAAAGAACAAACATGATATCCACGTATTGATTCAATGATTTGGTATGATTGATTTAATGATTTGGTCTATTTGATTGAATGAATTTATTTGATTGATAATATGATTTACTATGATTGATTTAAGAGATTGGTCTATCTAATTCAATAGTTTGATCTTTTTGATTTAATAATTTGGTCTGTTTGATTCAATAGTTTGATATATTTGATTCAACAATTTGATATATTTTATTTAATATATTGGTCTGGTCGTTAAATATATCTAACAAATTAAAAAAATATTATAAATTTGTTATTTGGCATTACATAGCATTTAATATAATTGGACAAAATATCGAATATAACTGGTAAACTATTTGATATAATCAGACAAGCCATTGAATATAACTAACTAAATGGTTTGATATAAATTGGTAAATCATTGCATATAACTCGCAAATCATTTAATATAACTGGGCAAACTATTCAATATAACTGAGCAAACCATCGATAAGATCAACGATTCATTCATTGATAAATCACAAGTCTATCGTCAGTAAGCCACATTCGTGGTTCCTAAGAATTCACCTAGATCTTTCATCTCCACAAATAAGAGACGACATCCCCGTAGTTGTGATCCTCCATAAAATACCCTAGATCTTTGTTAATGATGATCCCGTCATTGAAAGGGACAAAGAGAGTGGTATGATGACGCCGAAGGTGTAAACACTGAGGTTCCTTAGCTATAAAATATTTTTATTCAGTTTAACCAAATTTATTCGATTCTTAAAAATATAACAAAAAATTATAGGATATAATGTTTCTCTTATATTCACACATATCTTTTTTTTATAAGTAAAAGATTATTACTTCAAAGAATTACATTACAAGTGTCGTTAAACACTGTACATCAAAACGGAATAAAATAAAAACTACAAGAAATTCATTATATCCCTTTCACCAAGAACCCGCCTACGGCTACTACATTTTTGCCCAACTCCCTTGAGCAGCTATCCTGGACGTCGAAGTGGCGGGCTTCCTATGAGACAGGGAAGATCGTATGCGTGCTTGCATGTCCCGGAAATCATGACAGTTTACTGAAATAGATCTTGAAATTTTCTTCGTTCCATTGTCGTGACAAGTTTTGTCAACAAAAAGATGATCATGTAGTAGCTTTCACCTTTGTTTTTGGCTTTGGGGTGTACCAGTACCACCGCCCCGGACCTGCCTTCCGAGGAAAGAGGAGGGTATTCACACACACATCCTAACCGAGTAATTTATTGGTCCACCATAAATTCATGGCTTAGGATGAAATACATAAATCTTGTTGTGTATTACCGAACCAAATGTGAAATGAATGATAATGCAAACCATTATTAAGTATGAAATCCGGCTGGAGATTTGTGATCATTATTTAGTTCAGAGTTAGTCTGAAAAGAAAATGTATACAGAATTTCGGGAGAATTGGAAAGATTCGGTGTTCGAGGACAGATTTTCTTACTCCGCCTCTAGTGTAACCTTGGGAATCGAGGCTTTGCTAACAGAAAATGATTTGGGCAGTGGGGTGAGGGAGTTTGAGAAGTTGATCCAATTATCAACTTATCAACTCGTCTTTTCATCATTTTATCATGTCTTCGATCAGCCGCTTTAAGAAACTTGTCCATTCCGATGTTCCAACTATCGATGATCCAATTCAATACAATACCGAGGGTGTATTCAACCACCATGATTATTATAAGTGTATTGTCTTGTACATAATAATTGGTATAATCTAAGTGTATATTTATCGATAGTTTTTTGTTACTAATTAAATTTTGGGTAAAAATTTTAAAAATCAGTATAAAGTCGGGTTGTTAGTACGATGCATGTAAATGATATGTTATATTTGAAATATTCAAATAATTTGATGAAAAAATATTTATGTCAAAAAAATGTTTATTCTTTTCTCGTGAATATTTTTAGAGAATTCTAATGTCAAACATACTTGACCTAAAATAAATTTAAGATTGGTGAATTCTTAAAAAAATGGAAGTGAATTATGAGAGAACAATGATGTTGTCCTAGTATAAAAATTCAAAGAGATATTTAGATAACAAAATATGTCACTCAAAACAAATCATTTACAAAAATAATAGAATAAAAAAAGGGACCAACAAAAAAATGAACCATAAATATTCTTTCTCTTATCTATTTTGGAAATCACACCTCTAATTAAAATTCTACCTCCCACATCTTCTTTCTCATCTTTTCCACCACCACCTCTGACGCACCCACTTTCTCCACTACTACCTTTGACCCACCATCCACGTTGCACCACCACGCACCCACTGTCACCACCGTGCACCTACCGTCACTACCACCTCCTCCATCTCATTCACGTCGCTCAATCACGCACCTCTGACCCACCCACTTTCTCCACCGTCTATGCCAAACTAATATCACGCTTGATACAAATCAACGTTAAACACAACATAAATCATTTTCATGCACGATACGAACTAATGTCATGCATGATATATACAAACCAATGTCACACATAATACTCATTTGTGGCATTGCAAATGCATACTACTCACATAAGTATCTACCTTCTCTATTCTTCTTCGCCACCACTCATCAAAGTATTCACAACTTTCGACCCACTTACTTCCTCGATTAACCACTCTCACCACCACCTCCAATCCACCCACTCCCTCCACGGCGGTTGTTCGACGAGTTTAGTCCATTAAAGGTTTCAACGTGGACGACAAAGGCGACAAGTAGGTGGAAGGGGAGGTGGATGGAGGTGATGTGTGGATGGCGATAGTGATTGGACGGCTGCGATGCGGGTTTGGAATTTTGAATTTCTTGGAAATGGATATTCGAAAAATGCGAAGAAGAAAGAAGAGAAAGATGGAGAAATTGGGAGAGAGAAAAGGAAAAAGGAGAAATGAAATAAAATTATTATAATAAAAGCAATTAAGAAGGATGTCAGAATAATTGTATAATCACGGGGGATAAAATATATAAGAATAGAAGTGATAGTAATTTACTTTATGTGAATTTTAATGTGATATGAAACAACTTCGACAAAATACCAATCGTATTGGCAAAAACTGGGAACTACTGATAGTAAGCTTCCGTAGCAAATCCGAAACATGTTCTAATAATATGTCTGATCCGACAGGATTAGTAACACCTTGTAGCCGAATTGAGAGCTCGTGTAAAGAAAATATAACACCTAATCTTTTGACTCCTTTCAGTCGAGAGTATGCATTAGTTGACGAGTCAATGTCAACTCAAGGAACTTTAGCTTTGCCCTTGTCTCCTCCGCACAATGAAATCATATTTATCTTACAGAGATAACAATACTCTCCGCAAAATCTAGCAATAAAAATTTATTCGGTGTTCTACAAAGCAGATGACTAATAAAGCGACGACTTTCTGAGTCAACAACCATTATCAATACAAATTAAATTGAAGTGCTCAACTTCAATAATTAAAGTTCTCCTCAATTATTGTCCTGACGGGACAGAGGAAACGGTGGTGCGGCAGAGGGGACAAGAATCCGAGTGGAAGAGCCAGGAGGAGATGCAATCCCCATGGTAAACGTGGCCGCATGGGACACGCTTAGCCGTCAGATCTCCGGCGAAGTCTTCCATGCATATGGAACAAACGTCGTTGACCATGTCGCCCGAGGTCACCCGAATCGATGGCAGATCAGCCACTACGACGGGGGACCGACGGCTGATCAAGTTAACTGCCGGGAAATGAGGCATGAACTCGTCGATAAACACAAATGTCGAAGAAGGGCCTTCCTCATTTACCATCTGAATGGTTAGAGCGTCGTCGAGGTCGAAGCTTCGATTGATCAAACAGTTTCCCGCCATTGGTATTGTCTTGTAGACTAGAGAGAGAGAGAGAGAGAGAGAGAGAGAGAGAGAGAGAGAGTAATCAAGGCGGAGGCAGAAGAGAACTTGTGTTTATTGACTTTGTTGAGTTTGATGAGTTCAGAGTACTGAAGGCGTATGTATTATATATAGAGATGTGGATTTTTGTCATGACATGGATTGAACTGGATCGTCGTGACTGAAAAAATCAAGATTATTATCCACGTGGTCGAGGAATCGGTAAGCAAACTTCAGGCCTCCAAAAATAGAAGAATGACGCGTGTATTATTAATCTAGTGGTCAATAAGATATATTATACTCCCGTTTGTAATTTTAAAAATAGATAAAGCTACTGAAAAGCTTTAGATTAATTTAGTATCAAAAAGTAATCTGGCGGCGTCGAAGAACACTTAGCTCAGCGACATAAAATATTGGGAAAAGTTTGACCCAAAAAAAATATTGGGAAAAGTACACATAGAATTTTGTGGTTTCACCGATTATCACTTGGGTATGTGGTTTTTGAACCGTATAATGGTCCAACTTATTCCATTTTTTATCACGGGTCGGTCCCGATCTTCGGTCCACGATTTTTTACGAAACGGCGCCGTTTTGCGTCCTAGGTGGCGGGTCCACGTATTTTGGTTTAAATATATTTTAGTACTAAATATTTGCAAAATTTAAAAATCCTAATCCTAGAATCTTCTCTTCTTCCTCTCCATTCTCTTTTCACAGCCCCTCCTCCCGAAAAATTCCCAAACCCACTGGCGCCGGAGACGATAATTTATAAATCTCACTCACCCTCCACTCTCGTTGATAACCGACGAGCGACTAAAGTGAAGCAAACCAGCAACTAACGGAAAGCAAGGGGAAGGAAGGGGATCAGATGGCATCACCGTGAAATGAAAAATCTGATCCATCTTTCCCGTCGATCGGCGCCGCGTTGAGGAATCCATCGTCTTCATTCTTGTTGAGCGATGGGGAGGTGAGCGAGGGCGGGTTCGAGATCTCTAAGGTTTTCTTCTTAGTTCTGTTCTTGTTGTTCCAGGGCAGAGTAGGAGGAGGAGGGGGAGAACAAGGACCGGGTTTAGCGATGGAAGAGGAAGAAGAGAAGATTTTAGGATTAGGGTTTTAAAAATTTGTAAAATATTTAGTACTAAAATAGATATTTAACCAAAAATACGTGGACCGCCACCTAGGATGCGAAACAACAACGTTTCGTAAAAAATTGTGGACCAAAAATCGGGACTGTTACGTGATGAAAATTGGAATAAGTTGGACCGGTTCTATGGTTAAAAACTATATGTTACCCAAGTGATGATCAATAAAATCACAGGTTACTTATGTGTACTTTTCCATGAAATATTATCGATTCTGAGAGGGTCCGGAGTTTAAGTCGTGTTAATGTAATTTCTGTTTAAATGTAGCTTTGAAAAAAATGAACGTGACGGCTTACTGGCGGCTCTCATGTGGGCCCATGCTCACACAGTTTAAGGAAGAAACATGTGGTGTCTACCTCAAGCATTTATTGAGAATCCATCAACAGTTTAGATATCTTTATTTTAAAGCCGGCGGGGTGGGAAGGAGTTTCTTGGATGATGGATTTTTTTGAGCGTCGGTCCAGTATGACATTGTTGATTCTATCTCTTTCTGATTTTTGAATTTTCTGTAACTTCTTCCCTCTTTTGATGAACAATTGACATTGTTGCTCTTTAACAAGTATGTAGCGCATCCGTACGATTTTATCCACTATTTATTTTAATTATGTACAATTGCACGATGCCATTTGTGACTCTAGCCATTACGTATCTTCTAAAAATGATTATAAGATATTCAACTATCTATATAACATAAACTACTAAATAAATAATTTTTTTAACATTTAATCGTTTGCACTTGAACCGATTGCCTTCTCAAATAGAATTTGAAGAATTATAGTCACGTCATCCTCCCATATCATCTTATACCATTTTGCAACATCTCATAATACTGTTCCCAAGTTTTCTTGATGCGCATTAATATATATTAATGTACTTTGTATCGTTTCATGAAAAAAAAGTTACATTCAAGTCGGCATATGCATACTATCGAGTTTTCTTGATAGTATTTAGTCTGTTTATCTTGTTATTGAATTATGTTTGTATTGTTATTGATTGTATTTAACCACTATCACATATGTAATTAGGAATGTGGCAAATTTGATTATTATAAGTGTACTTAGTTATGCATTCTATAAATTGTTGGTGTAGTATATCCATGTACTTTTGTTGATATTTTTTGGTGAGTGATAAAATTTAGATAGAGATTAATAAAAAAATAAGTATAAAGATTTGCTTCATTACCTTCAGATTTTAATTAAAATGTATACTTTAATGTGATACGAAATAACTTTGATAATAAGATATCAATCCTATTGCCAAAAACTGGGAACGACCCGAAGTTAAGCCTTCATAGTAAATCTAAAACATGTTCTAACCATATATCTGTGATTCAGATAGAGATATAATGTTCACTGCTGTATGTGGTCCTTTGGGGCATCCCAAATTTTTAAATAAATATTCTTACTAAAAAAAGTAACAATTTGTACCCGAATTGACAGCCCGTTCAATAATATGTCCTCTTACCTTTTACTCATCTCAGTCGAGTGTCTGCATTAGTATACAATTCAAAGTCAACTCTGGTTAACGTAAGAATACTACCTTATCGAATTGTTCTTTGCCCTTGTCTCCTTCCAGACGTCACGATGTCGAATAAATGAAATTATATTTATCTCGTAGATATATAACAAAAAAACTCTCCGCAAAGATTCATTCGGTGTTACACGAAGCAGAAGACTAATAAAGCGACAAGTTTCTAAGTCAACAACCATTATCAATACAAATTAAATTGAAGAGCTCAACACAATAAAGCTAAAATGGAGGAGGAATAGTACATTAAGTTAACCAAAGAATCAATTAATCCATTCAATAATTAAAGTTCTCCTCAATCAATTAAGAATAGACGTGATAGAAATTGTGATATGAAATAACTTCGATAAAATACCAATCATATTGGCAAAAACTGAGAACTACTGACATTAACCTTCCGTAGCAAATCCGAAACATGTTCTGATAATATGTCTGATCTGACAGGATTAGTAACACCTTGTAGTCGAATTGAGAGCTCGTGTAAAATAATATAACCCCTACTTTTGACTCATCTCGGTCGAGAGTCTGCATTAGTTGACGAGTCAATGTCAACTCTGGTTAACGTAAGGAACTGTAGCTTTGCGCTTGTCTCCTCCGCAAAATGAAATCATATTTGTTCCACCAAAAAAAAATGAAATCATATTTATCTTACAGATAGATAACAAATACTCTCCGCAAAATCTAGCAATAAAAATTCATTCGGTGTTATACAAAGCAGATGACTAATAAAGCGACGACTTATAAGTCAACAACCATGATCAATACTAATTAAATTGAAGTGCTCAACACAATGAAGCTAAAATGGAGGAGGAATGTCACGACCCGCGCGAAGGTCGGTGACCGACGCTAGACCACACAACAAACGTCCACACATGTGTAATCTAGCAAGCCTCACAATAATATGCACAATTACGAAAACACACATCGGAAACAAACATGCGGAAGTCATATCATAAACATCGATGGTACACAAACCATCATCGTAAATCCAAACAAAACATCTCCAAAGACACAAAGTCCACACTCGGACATAAACAAGGGTCTAACCACTACGGAGCGTCTATACCGATGTACAAAGATAGTACTAGACTGGAGACCTCAAAAACGTAGCCCTCGAACGGAAGAGACGGGCTCGAAACACGGACTCCAGAATCAAACGCAACTATGGCACCCCGGAACCTGAGATAGATTTTGTAAGGGGGTAAGTGTCGGGAAACACTTAGTAAGAGATAGAACATAACATATTAGTTACGTTTGAGATATACGTGCCACAGAACTTAACCATGCTCGACATAACTGAACTTGAAATGCATGATTACCAATGATGCGCAATTTATCGAAAGAGCGACGAACTCAAACACTCATATAGACACACACACCAGAGCGATGAACAGGTTTTAAAAGGCCTCTTCCTCTGACTGCCAAGGGATATCCAAATAGCCAACAAATCTCCGATCACACAAACACAAATCTAGTGTACAAATATAAGCTTGCGGTAGCTTATAATGTAAACTAGCGATATCCCCGACCTATGAGCTCATAGACTAACATCCCCCGTTAGTATGGGAAAGCCTGTTCATTTCTCTCACAAAACATATCAATTCGAACACATGACCCAACGGTCTACAATCCATCTCACATGGATATATCAATCACACAACTCAGCCTTGAGCTAGCGATCTAGCCGGCTGTTCACAAACATCACATCTCACACACCGATCACATATTCTCAACGAATCATATATGCACAATCTCATATCATAATCAACAACATATGCATGAGATGCACATTAATCAAGATCGGTAACATGTATATAACGAACACAACCAAACTTGTCATGGTCTATCCGCTTACTCAACAAAGACCCAATAATCGTCGATTCCAAAACCAAAGCCTTCCACACGCAAACTTCAAACTGATTCTCTTTCTCCCACACACCTTGCGGAAACTCTGTTCATAAACCCAAATTACCAAAACGAGGTTAATCTCAACCTTTCCGAACCAACACGCTGCCAACAACTCAAAATGACCAACAATGGTACTTATGCCGTTCAACACTTCCATCCTCAATGACAACGCAAATAACTCAAACTCCAACCACAACCACTTCAAACTACACTTCACAAGACTTCTCCAACAAGTTTTAAACAACTCAGAATCCACACAGCAATTGAATCTTACGAAGAAACCACTTACCAAGACTTTTTCCTCAACACTGTCAATCTGAACGCAGCCAACCAGTCCGAACTTCAACAAGACATACAGCCCAAACTCTTCAACCAAAACACACATAAGATACCATTCTGGAAACCCCAAGAGGTCCTCTACAATCTATCAAATTTTCGTAGCCCGACTCGAGGTCTAAGTATGCTTACCAAGTCAATCTTCCTCACATCGCTCAGCTGACCACCTCAGCAACGACGACCAGATTCAAAACCACTTTCCCGACGATTCCTTGATCCAAAACCCATGTATGATATACCAAAAGAAAGACGAGGAAGTCCTCTACAACCCACTTCAGAGGTTGGAAATCGAATTCTGAACGAAAATGGCCTTACCATTCAATTCTTTGCCGAGCTGCTTCTCACTTCTCTCTCTATTTTCCTTTTGATAGTTCGTAAAATGACCAAGGAGCTCAGTTTCCTGACTCTTAAAGGAAGTCTTTGAGGTACTTGAAGAGGTGGAAGGGGTCCAATCAAAAATAAACCCCTTCATCAACTTAATCTTTGCAAGAAGACAACCAACTTATGGTCCAATCACAGCAGACCAAGAACAAGCAGCTGACATGACGACCTTCTTTCAGTTTTTGTCCAATATGAAATTTAACCAATCTATTCCTTAAGATGTCTAGTTTCCAAATCCTTTGGAATTTATCAATTAGGAGCTCTAATAAAGAAGTTATGGCCTTTTAACAAACCAAAGGTTAATCTGGCCAAAGCATCCAACAGCTTCTCATACACACATTCTCACCCACTTCCATTGACTTCTGCCCAAACTGGTAGACAACAAAATTGTAGCATTATGTCTCTAGTTTCCGAATCAGTTGGAATTTCTCACCTCGGACCAACGACGAGAAAGTTACGACCATTAAACTGAAAGCATGTCAATCTGTCCGAACTATGCAACAACATCACAAATCCGAAAATTTTCTAAGGCAATATACTTGTCGAAACCAAACTCCGACGACACCCGTTCACATACTTGAATACTTAAAACCACACATCCAATGCAATTGATGCGAAGCGTTGCAAACCAACTAAATTCCGAGTCTCACAATTCTCCCCTCCTTATAAAAATTTGGTCCCTGAATTTATTTACGACAACTCGAGAAGTAAGGAACTTACTACCCGAATAGATGCGAAAACCTTCTTCGCATATCGTCCTCTAACTCGCAAGTAGCTTCCGACAGAGAATGATTCTGCTACAAGACTTTCACGAATGATAATTCCTTAGTTCGTAGCTTTCTCACTTGCCTATCCAAAATCTGTATCGACTTTTCATCGTAGGTGAGATCGTCACGAAATTCCACACTTGGTTGATCCAAAACATGCGAAGAGTCATGTAGATATCTCCGGAGCATGGAGACATGGAATACAGGATGAATATGTGAGAACGTAGGTGGTAATGCCAACCGATAGGCCACTTGACCAACCCGCTCTAAGATCTCGAATGGTCCCACATATCTTGGACTCAACTTACCCTTCTTTTCAAATCTCATAACACCCTTCATCGGAGAGACCTTGAGGAAAACACTCGAACCCACTTCGAACTCAATGTCTTTTCTCCTCTTATCAGAATATGACTTTTGTCTACTCTGCGCTGTCAAAAGCCTCTTTCGGATCACTTTGATCTTCTCGACTGTGTCGTCCAAAAGTTCAAGACTCACATTCTATCTCGCCAACATCATCCCAATACACTGGCGATCTGCACTTATGGCCATACGACGCCTTATACGGTGCCATCTGAATGCTATTCTGATAATTGTTGTTATACGAGAATTCCATCAGCGGCAAATAAACCTCCCAACTGCCTCCAAAATCAATCACACATGACCGCATCATATCCTCGAGAATCTGTATCGTCTACTCTGACTGCCCATCTGTCTGCGGATGAAATGCTGTGCTCAAATCCAACCGAGTACCCATTGCATCTTGAAATTTCTTCCAAAACCGAGACGTGAAATATGTCCCTCGATCGGAAACTATTAAGATCAGAACTCCGTGTAATCTGACGATGTGGTTGATGAACAACTGAGCAAACTTCGTAGCAATCTGTCCACGACAACCCAAACTGAATCGAATCCACACGACAAAGTTGGAAGACCAACCAAAAGATCCATCGTAATTCTCTCCCATTTCCATTCCGGAATATCCAATGGTTGCAACAAACCCGATGGTCGCTGGTGTTCGGCCTTGACTTATTGACACGTCAAACATCTAGCGACAAAATCTCCGATATCCCTCTTCATACCATTCTACTAATACTGATTCTTGATATCGTGATACATCTTTGTGGAACCCAGATGTATACTATAAACTGTCCCGTATGCCTGAGCTATAACGTCCTTCCTCACATCTCCGATATCAGGTACGACCAACCGATTACCGTAGTACAAAACACCATTTGAACTGAGATGGAATTTTGGCAATTTACCTTCCTCGACCTTTTCTATCATCTTCATCAACTCAGGATCATCTCGCTGAAGTTCTACAACACGACCACGTAAAGTCGGTTGCAGATGTAACTCGCCTAACAACATAGCCGCACTTCCATCAAGTATTGTCGTCAACTCCAAACCTTGATCAACTATCTCGTGAATGCACGAAATCAAAGGTCTTCGTGTTACTGACATATGCGCTAAACTACCCGCTGACTTTCGACTCAAAGTGTCAGCCACAACGTTAGCTTTGCTCGGATGGTAATTGATCGTGCAATCGTAATCCTTCAAAAACTCCATCTATCTCCTCTGTCGCATATTCAGATCCATCTGATCAAAAATATACTTCAAACTCTTGTGGTCGGTAAAAATATCAAACTTCTCACCGTATAAGTAGTGTCGCCAAGTCTTTAGCACAAATACTATGGCACCCATTTCCAAATTGTGCACCGGATAATTGTGCTCGTGCTTCTTCAACTGTCTAGAAGCATACGCAATAACATTCCAATCCTGCATCAAAACACATCCCAAGCCAATCCTAGAAGCATCGCAATAAACCGAATACTTCCCACTCGCTGACAGTAAAGCCAAAATCAGAGCATTAGTCAACAAAGACTTCAATTCCCGAAAACTCCTCTCACAATCTTTCGTCCACTCATACTTCACATTCTTCTGAGTCAGTTGCGTCAAAGGAACAACCAAAGTAGAAAAGGATTTTACGAATCTTCGATAATATCCAGCCAATCCGAGAAAACTTCGCACCTTCGAAACATTCGTAGGAGTCGACCAATTCACCACAGCCTCGATCTTCTTCGAATCAACTGACACTCCATCCTTGGACACCACATGTCCTAGGAATGCCACACTCTGCAACCAAAACTCATACTTCGACAACTTAGCATATAACTCATTATCCAACAATGTCTTCAGAACCAAGCGAAGATGTCTCTCGTGCTCTTCCTCAGTCCGTGAATAAATCAATATATCGTCAAAGAAGACTATCACAAACTGATCCAAGAATAGCTTAAACACCCGATTCATTAAACTCATAAAGAACGCAGGAGCATTCGTAAGACCAAATGGCATAACCAAGAATTCGTAATGTCCATACCGAGTTCTGAACGCTGTCTTGGTCACATCTTCCTTCCGAATTCTCAACTGATGATACCCTGACCTTAAGTCAATCTTCGAAAACCATTTTGCATCACGCAACTGATCAAACAAGTCATCAATACATGGAAGAGGATACTGGTTGCGGATCGTTACCTTATTCAGTTGACGATAATCAATGCAGCGTCGCAAACTCCCATCCTTCTTCCGAACAAATAATACCGAAGCATCCCACGGTGAAACACTCGGCCAAATATACTCCTTATCTAACAGATCTTGCAACTGAATCTTCAACTCCTTTAACTCGGCAGGTGCCATACGATACGACGGTATCGAAATTGGCTGTGTTCCCGACAATAGCTCAATACAAAACTCAATCTCCCTCTCCGGAGGCAAACCCAGTAACTCATTCAAAAAAACACCCGCAAATTCTTCCACGACAGGAATACCATCAACGGTAACCTTTTCCATGTCAACTTCCTTAACGATAGCCAAATAACTGACGCAACCTTTCCGTAACATTCTGGAAGCCTTAAGACACGAAATAAGTCTTGGCGGAATCATAATCTCATCGCCCCGAAACATAAATTCCGACTCGCCCTCAGGCTTGAATCTCACAATCTTACTAAAACAATCTACCATAGCATGATAACCCGAAAGTCAATCCATCCCCAAAATCACATCAAAATCCTCCATGTCCAACACATGCAAATCGGTCAACATCTCGTGGCCATCCACAATAATCACACATGATGCAAGTACTAAATGCACATGAATGACATAACCCGAAGGGGTATAAATATCTAACTGCACATCTAACGACTCAAGAGGACCATTTAAGGATCTCGCAAATTGGGGTGACGTAAACGAGTGCGTCGACCCCGAATCGAATAAGACTCGAGCACTTGACAAGCCTATAGGAAGTATACCTAGAATCATATTATTAGATGTCGTAGCATCTATTTCTCCTCTTTTCTTTTCTCTCTTTTTTTTCAATATGTCACAGGCATATCTTCCCTATAAGACAAGTCATCGCTTAAGAGGCCAACGAAAAGGGCTAAACCAACAAAAGACAACGACACGACAGATCTTATGCTCCGTAGGGTATGACACGACAAACCAGATAAACACAATCAACCCTAGGCTCTGATACCAACTTTGTCACGACCCGCGCGAAGGTCAGTGACCGGTGCTAGACCACACAACAAACGTCCATACATGTGTAACCTAGCAAGCCTCACAATAATATGCACAATTATAAAAACACACATCAGAAACAAACATGCAGAAGTCATATCATAAATATCGATGGTACACAAACCATCATCGTAAATCCAAATAAAACATCTCCAAAGACACAAAGTCCACACTCGGACATAAACAAGGGTCTAACCACTACGGAGCGTCTATACCGATGTACAAAGATAGTACTAGACTAGAGACCTCAAAAATGTAGCCCTCGAACGGAAGAGACGGGCTCGAAACACAGACTCCAGAATCAAACGCAACTATGGCACCCCGGAACCTGAGATAGATTTTGTAAGGGGGTAAGTGT
>SOPF01018278.1:0-12077 GCA_012979155.1 Hypericum perforatum
GAGGAAACATAACAAATTAGTCAAAAGAGTAATTTGTCATTTTAGTTGACTTGCAATTTCGGCTAATTTGTTATTCTAGTAATTAAGCGGTTTCTCAAATCTTAATTAATTACATGTAAGGCGAATTGATTGAGATGTGCAGATTCGGATAACTGAAAACATAACCAGGTCCAGCTCATTCTAATTAATATATTGTTTTAAGATGTAGAAAATTAGCTGGATGCGCTTCCCTTCCCAATGTAATATTAAATGCACTAGCTGGTATGCTTGATAAATAATTGTTATTATTATATTGCAGGGAAACTGTCAACAGATGAAATTTAATTTAGATAATGTCCAGTAATTAGAAAATACATCTTTTCCCGTAAGGATCGCGAGCAATATATATTTCCCGTAGTGATCAGTGAGTGAGTTACGTAACTCACACCATGGATGGAATTTGGATTTGCTGAAAGACTTACTTCCTGTTGATTGGGTTTGTAAAATTGAAGCAGTTTTTATGGATGAAAGCGACGGAACACCGGATGCATTATCATGGGGCTTAACTGCTGATGGCAGTTTCTCGACAAAATCAGCATATCTTGCATCCCTCGATGGACCGCGCGTTTTAGATGATAGAAAAAGTCAATGGAGAAGTATTTGGAAACTGCAAGTGCCTGAAAGAATTAGAAATTTCCTCTGGCTCTGTCTCAAGAACCGATTAATGACGAATAAGAAGCGAGCTCGTAGAAATTTCACTTCGAATTCTTATTGCTCAATTTGCAGGACTGCACCAGAAACGATTATTCGTGTACTTAGAGATTGCCCAGCAGCGGATCGTGTATGGAAGTCGATTGTTCCAGTTGATAGATGGATGCTGTTTAGAAGTCTAGCTGCTAAAGAATGGGTGGTGTCTAATGCTGAATTCAAAGGAAGTGTCGGAACTGGCACGCCATGGAATATCATCTTTGCCACTGGCTGTTGGTGGTTATGGAAATGGAGAAACAATGATGTCTTTGACAAAGGCGAATTCCAAGGTGACAAGAAATCCTTCATCTATACTCAAGCCCAAACATATGCGGCAGCCTGGCAGAGTAACATTTGTAAGGTACCTTCTTCTGCACCGAAAGTTGTCAGGAGACCTTGCTGGACTCCCCCGCAGAGTGGCTGGTTGAAGTTAAATGTTGATGGCTCTTCTAAGGGCAATCCAGGAAGAGCAGGATGTGGTGGTGTGATAAGAGACGAGAATGGTGGATGGTATGTAGGCTTTATGCAGCTTATTGGCCATTGCGATGCACTAATGTCAGAAGCTTGGGCTGTGTGGAGAGGCCTTCAGATAGCACCGAAAGGGGAGAATATCTGATTAGTGGTTGAATCGGATTCACTAGTGTTGGTGAAGCACCTGACCGAGGGAGTGGATTACTCACATCCGCTTTATGCCCTCGTGACAAAATGTAAGAACCTTACATGTTCTTTTGGGCAAGTAGAGGTTGTATACGTAAGTAGAGGATGTAATATGGTTGCTGATAAACTAGCGACTTTAGCTGTCGAACTCTCGGGTGGTTTTGAGGTGTTTCAAGGCCCTCCGAGAAGTGTTATGTCTGTTGTTGAAAAAGACTTGGCTGCTGTTTTGGATTGTAATATTATGCCTATGAATGAATGAGTGCTATGCACTCACCTATTTCACCAAAAAAAAAAAATTCCATATGCCGACACATCGCCGAAATCTATATTAATAACACCGCAAGCCGCCCGTCTTCTTAATATGAAACTTTAAATTTTACATGTCTAATTTGTAGTTATTTTAAATTTAAATCAACTCCCATCAAAGTTTAATCATGGTGGATTTGGTCATTTATATGTATTTATTACAGAATTATTCTCAATATTAAAATTTTTTTACATAGTACAATACAACAGTTTTATACACTTATAATGAATAATTTGTCTATATATTTGAATAATTTTATGCAATAATTTGGTCATATACATTTGAATTTCGAAAATAGTGGACGTTAAAATAATTTATTTATATATATTTAAATAGTTTCATACAATAATTTGATTACATACTTTAGAAATATTTTTGATAATTTGTTTATATATATTTGAATAGTTTAAAACGATAAATTAATGATCTACGTTTGAAAAGTTTGAATTATTTTTTTTATCTAAAATAATTATTTTTATTCTATATACCAGAGTGAATTCAGTTCCTTGTGACAATGGATGTTTTTAAATCAACAAATGGCTGGTGCAGTAGGAAACTCACCTCTCGAGCTCCACACGAAGATTACTACCCACACCAGTGTTATAATTTCTATTTACTTTTGAATTTTAAATATTGTAGGTCAACGCATCAACAGATTACATTTGTTGAAAACTTCTACCTCTATAAAATTAAAAATAAAAGATTAACTAAAAATGACTTCACTGTACATTTTGAAATTCTCAGTATTACTTGGCACGATTGATTGAATCACAAAATCCTAAAAAGTATTTGATTAAAATAAATGTAACCAAACTTTTTTCATATAATGATATAACAACTTCTCTCGAATATCCTCTCTTGTACTGCTAAATCTTAACACTATTGAGTTTTCTTACTTGAATTCGAAATCCTTAAACTTTATCTTCTTAACTATTGTACTCGGTTGCACGTGCTTGACGTTATATTTGCTGCTTGAACGTGCTTAACGTTCTCGGTACTTGATTTCTTACTATGTACCCATTTTGTAACCTTTACCATTTATAATAGGGAAAATTAGGCTAAAGCCCCCATATTTTGGAGATTCAACCATTTTCGTCCTTACTGTTTAAAAACTACTCTTTCAATCCCTACTATACAAAATAACCAAACTTTTTAGTCCCTAAAAATCAACATAATTTATTTTATGACCATTATACCCTTCGTTTGAAAAATTAATCCAAACTCAAACCCAAACCCAAACCCAAACCCAAATAAACCAAACCAAATCATCTTGAACCTAACCGATCAAATCCACCGCCAGAAACAGTTACGAGCTCACTGACCCATTGTTCACCGTCGACAATTCTTCTCCGAACCCTTCTTCCCACCACGGCAGGTGGTGCAGCAACTTTGGACATGGCCGATTCCGACATTACGTATCCCTTCGGTGCCCTAAATGGCCTCAACCGGGACGATATCCAGGAGACGACCTACAAGGTATTATTCACATCATGCTGGTCCTCCCCAGGGTTTGGAGGTGGTTGGCGTCGGGGCCTAGGCAAGATCGAGACTTCAAACAAAGCATCAATATTCGGCAATGTCAGGTCCCTAAAATACTCCTCAGTCTCGACCCAAATGTTCCTTCCCTTAAACCGCTCACTTGCACAGGAAGACTTCTTCGGAGTTCCTTTCCTTAGAACACTGAGTTACCATCAGCACCTGTCCCCTCCTCGGGAACATCGAACGGGTAGCGTTCAGACATCGTTCACCACGACAAAGCCCCCGGGTGCCCGAATCATGAATCCAGAATCGCCACCATTTCTCCTTCTTCGTCTCTGTGTTATTCCTCCCAGCCGCCGTTTAATCGCTAAGCTCCTCCTCTTCCTGGTAAACGCCAACCTCCCATTCCACCTCTCTCTAATTTTATTCCTTCCATGGAAAAAATAAATTAAAAAAAGCCTAAACCCCACTGATACAACCGTTCATCGACAAACGTGGCCGAGACGTTGAAGGTCATTGGCGATAACCTCCCTAACGTGAGCCATTTTCGGTTTTTGTTTTTACCTTAGCTTATTTATTTTTGCTGTTATTATTTTATCTCGGTGTCGAATCGGGGATTGCGGTGGTTCTAGGTTTGAATTTGGTTAGTTTAGATTTCAATTGTTTTTGGTTTGGTTTGATTTTAATAGTTTGGTTTGATTTATTTAAGTTTTGGTTTGGATTTGGGTTAATTTGTGTTAATTTTTAGGGACGAAAAAGTTTGATTAGTTTGTACAGTAGGGATTGAAAGAGTAGTTTTTAAACAGTGAGGACGAAAACGGTTGAATCCCTAAAGTACAGGGGCCTTAGCCTAATTTTCCCTTTATAATATCATTTTACTTACAACAACAATTGTAAGTATTGTACTCGCTTACTTTGTCCATTGTCTAGTGGATGTAGTTGTTACGACGAACAATTACTCCGTTAATAAAATTTACTGTTTGAAGAAAACTGTATAACAATAGTAATATATGTTTAGTTTCCTTTCACTTGCCCTTGTCCTACGCTAGGAGCGCCAGAAGCTTGAGAACATGATAGGAAGACACTAATATCTTGAATAGTACACAACTCGGAAAAAAAATGCAAAAAACACAGCAATGATAAAATTATTCATAACTGATTTTAAATTTTGGTCATAATTAAACATGTGTTCTTTCGTAACTAGTAACATACTACATGGAAGGAGCATTGCTTGAACGTGTTACTAGTAACTCATAACAATTCCTCCATTTAATAGCTAAAGCATTATTTCTCACCTTTTTCATTGGACCTCTTGATCCAACTACTCGGTATGTGTCATGTTCCTTATCCATTGCTTTCAACTCTTGGTGTCTTGCGTTTGCTTCCTCCATCTTGATCCTCAGTTCATCCATCTTGGTCCTCAGTTCTGCTTCATACATGGCAACTTGCTCAAGCTCTTGCTCGAGTCGCAATGTTTTCTCATCCACGATCTTCTTTGATTGAATGTAATAATGAGCTTGCCAAATATGCTCGAAGTTTTCGGCTACAAACCCAACGTTGAATCCGCCGATCTCTTGGACAAATCTTATCAATCCAAGCCATACGAGAATTGTATCCTTTGTGACATCCACTAGTTTGGTCATCCGCATCTCGTGTAGAAAACAACAAGTGATAAAAATCATAGAGCGCTTCTTTGCTAAGTTGAGATTGCACCTGCGGTCAATGACGTTGTATGCTCCGAAAAACTCTTCGTATATTGGAGTAAGAATTTTGGGAAGTGCACAATCTCTTGTAGTAGTTGATCCATTGTATTGTTGGATGAGCGGAAGTGTTTGGATGTTGATAGAGGGAACAAGAAGAAGCTTCATAAAGAATGACAATGCCTTCCAAGAGAATGGATAGCTTCCGACATCAATCTCCAGCTGAGCTCCATCGTATATCTCACTTGCAATTCTAACTTGGCCCTTAAAAGAAAAAAATAACTTTCTACTCGAGAAAACATACTTGTTCATTTTGTTTTCATCTCCAGATTCCTGAATTGTAGAGTCCAACTTCATCATAGCGAAGGCCAACTTGTTATTGATCACCCTGGATGCTACTTGTGGAAATGGTGTTCTCAATTCCACTTCTCCATGCTCGCCGCGAAGCAATGACAGAACCTAATATATAGTGAATGAAAAATAGACACGGTAAAAATATAATAACAGTCTCATTGAGTCAGATGCTTGAATTTCTTTCGCATGATAAACTATTTGCACAAACTATTACAAGAGTTAAATACACGTACCTGGTATAACACGCAGATTACGTCAGAAATCATCAGACAACCCTCCGAACAACAATAAACTCGAAGTCGCGGATCTCGTTCTTCTTCGCAAATGTGACAGGCAAACAAGTCCGAGTCATTGTCTTCAACATAGTATTCTATCAGTCTGAGAGGATGAACATGACAAACATGTTTGACCGTGAGAGGTAATGGACCACATTGAAGATGGAGACTAAAGTCACATCCTTGGTCTGCACAATGAATCGTACAAGAACCTTTGCAGGATTTACCACAAACTTGGCAATTTGTGTTGCCATGCATGTTAACCACCACAACAAGCAAGTGTGGATGCCCTTTGTACTCCACAGATGGCAGGAAAGTGGCACATTGAGTATCCAACTGAAAATTGCATTCTTGACACTGGTAGACCCAATCAAAGTGAGGGAAGTTCGGAGAAAGGTTTTTGAAACACAATTTACAAGTCATATTTGAATCTGAAGCAGACCTCTTTGTAAAGGTAAGACGGTGTTGGGGATGAATGAGATGCTCAAGTTCTGCAGGTAACTCAGCACATGATTTGTGGAAAAACAAACTACACTCGCTACACTTGTAACTCCAAGTCCAGAGAATGCAGAGTTCTTTACACAAGAAGCAAATTTGCCTCTTGTCTTCTATTTTGGTTTCATGGAGACTCAATTTGTGCCAATGGTGTATACTTATGAATCTTCCATCATCCCCGAGTACATTCTCCGGCCACAGGACACATTTGATACAGAACTTACACTTGCGAGCATTGCAATAATAGGCCAACCCCGAACGTTGCCTATTGCAATTTGTACACTCATAAGAAGGAAGGGGAAGTAGAACAAGTGTTTGACTTAAAAGACGATGGTCCGTTGTCTGAGGTAAAGAATCCATGCATGACTCGTGGATGTAAAATTGGCATTGGTCGTTGCAAATGTAGAATGTTTCAGAGCAGAATCTTTCACATAAGCTGCATATATGGTTGGTGTATTTGTTTTTGCCTGTAAACAGCTTCAACGGGTTCCAATGACAGAAGTGTTGAACCAACTGGTTGGCTAAGTTTTTATGGCTAATTACTTTGGGAAGCTGGGCACAATCTAGACACAAGAAGAAGTCACAGCTTTTGCAATGATATGAGAATGTATGGTTATTTAGGAAACAAGCATTACAGGTCGAGTATGGAGAAAATATAAGTTTAAGATCGGGAGGCGGATGAAAGAAGTGGTTGATGACTTTTGGGACTTGTGAAGAAGAAAACTCATGAATCAGTCTATTTAAAAGGACACAAGAAATGCACAAATATTCACCTCTCCTTCTAATACCATCATCACGGAAAGCCAAATTGGAAAGAATTGTTTCGTTGCAACCACTACATGTTTCTGACAAAATGGTTTTTTGCAGAACCCAAGAAGTTGGTCCGGTATCCGAACTCTTTAGTTGTACTGTTTCAGGGAGAAGGAGGAGGCAAGACTCATGAAGATGAAAATTGCAAGGTTCACATCCCCATGTTGGCCTCCCTTCTCCTAGCGAGCAAGGCTTGTCGCAGATTCGACACGACAACGAAGACTCGGATTCTAAATGAAGTGGTTGGAGAGGGTGACGATGACAACAGTGTAGAATCCGCTCTCCCTCTCCCTCTCCTCTGCGAGCAACGCATTCTGAACACATGTCAAAGTCGCATCGCTCGCAGCAGTAGGTAGGATAGCCGCACCAATTCGAAGAGCAAGAGTTGCATGAGAAGTTACTAGAGAGATAGAGTGAGAGGGGGCAAGGGTGGAAGAAGTGTTTGGTCGGAAGCTGTGCACAAGTCTCGTGATGGAAATGAGACTCGCAGAGATTACACAAATAATAAATCTGACCTCGAATCTCCTCTCCACATTCACCACACTGGACCTCTTCATCTCCATCTCCATCTTCCTTCTGGCTAAGTATGAGATCGTGTTCGTGTTTGTGTTTGTGTACGCGTAAGTGCTTCATCTTCTGGTTGTCTGAGATGGAAAAATTACTTTGCTGTGTTAATTACTCTTTCTGTGTTTGTTTTTTGGGAAATGGATGGTAATAATACATATCAAGCAAGCGTTGACCCTGGATAGATAATACATATGAGCAATTGAAGGTAAGACACCACCTATTATAAAATGACCCTGCGCATCTCACTCAATTTATGCCGAAATTTCCGTTGTCTGAGTTTACCACTGTGGTATTTTTAAGAATTACATATTTTTTCAAGAAAAGTATCTTTATATATTCTATGATTTAGCGTTTTCCAAAATAAGGTTATCTAATTTTTTTTTCAAATTTAGTCAATATGTTTTATTTTCTCGGATATTTTCAAGTGCCGGACATATCAAATCAATCTCAAAACATAAAATAAATCTTAAAAATACCAAATCCGCCCCCTCCCCTCCCGTCCGCCAACTAGCCGCCGCCGCCTCCGAGCGCCCGCCCGCCTGTCACCACCAGCCACCGTCAACCTACATCGAAGTTTTATCCTAATCATTTTTTCTTTTGCAGATTTCGGCCACATTACTTGGAACCAACGTACGCTGTCTACTGGGCTTTGCTTGCCTTGGCGAGGCCTTCCCAATCCACCAGCCGCTTCCATCCACCGTCATTGACCACCGTTCACCGGAGTTGACTGGCCGTTGACCAGCGTTGACCGGTTGTCAGCCAGCCATGGAGACAGAATGCCCTCTCCCTGAGGGCGTCGACCACCTCTGCCGCTGATTGACCATCCATGGCCGTTCCTACACGGGTTGATCCGGTGGCTCTGGTAGATTCTCTCCCTCTACGTTCCTCTTATGCAACGGTGGTTACCTCGCGTGTTGATGGATGGGTCCGGGATGGTGATTTCATCCCTCTGGTTCAAATCGGTGATAGGTTGGCAGTGGTGCTTGATGAGGCACGCTCTGCCAACTACAAGAATTTTGGACAAGTTGCTCTGATCAGTCATCTACTATTGAGGAAAGGTATGACTCCGTACACAACCTCTACTCTTCGGGATGAACCGACGAAACTCTAGGGGTTTTCCACTCTTCGTATGCTCCCTCTGGGTAAGGGATTTTTTGGCTTCCATTTTAACACTACCATGGATCGTGACCGGGTGTGGAAATCTATCATATGGCAATTGTCACATGGCTCCTTACACTTGCAAGCTTGGACTCCCTTCTTCAATCCTTCTCGCTACTTGTCTACACATGCCAGGGTTTAGATTCATCTGGTTGGTTTAAGCATGGAATATGTTGCTCGAGATATTATGCTTGGCTTGGCTTCCATCGTGGGAAAACCCATCAGGTTTGATTCTTCTTCCCTCAATAAGTTTCATGGAGCTTCTCCCCGAATTCTGGTAGAAATGGATATGACAAGACCAGTTGTCAAAGACGTGATGCTCAAGTTGACCTCGTGGGAGATTTCGGTGGACATCGTATATGAGAATCTCCCTGATTTTTGTATGCACTGTACGACTACTGGACATCTGGCAGCTGATTGTCGAAAGAGAAAAGCCAATGGCACAGGTATGGCTGAACGGGCTTACAGTTCTCCTGAGGATGACTTTGTCAAATCTACCGAAAGATTAGCTACTACCACTCTCCTCAAAAATATGATGCAAGATAGTGTGTTTGATGAGCGAGCGGATCATTTTGAGGTGACACCGACTGAGGTGACTAGTGAGGCTATTGTCGTGGAAGAAGTGCGACATGATATACACACATTAGTTTCGGAGGTTCAGTCAGGACCTCTGAACTCTAGTGCCAAAGGCGAGGCCATCCCAGTGCCGAAGACTATGACTCCGGTGGGAGAGTCTGAGGATGTTTTGCAGGGTATGACAGTTGTGGATGTTGCACCGGGCACTAAGCCTAGGGCTTCTAGCGCCCCACAACGCATTGGTCATGCCGTTTTTTTGGCAATCGCTGAGTTCCGTTCGGAGGAGGATGTTTCCGAGGCCATTACGAATGTTGCTGCTGACTTTGAGCAGTCTGCTCCTGAGACAGGTGTTTTACCGGATTCGTGTGAAACGGAAACTCAAGCTTTGGCAGAATTCAGAGGCAAAGGAAGACGTGTGATACCAACGAGATCAAGTTCGAGGCCTCGAAAACCAACGTACAAAGTGTCTGCTCTGATGCGGGGACTCAGGCATAAGACCAAGGTAGCTTCCCCTGCTCGGGCTATAGGGCAGTCAAGTCCTGAGCCACCGGATATTGATGACGCCCTGCTGGAGGAGCAGGCTGTCGAGACATGGGATTTGGCGCAAAGAATCAGATGTTTTTGGTAGGGAGATCCCGCTGAGATCAGCCAACATCTTAAGGAAGCGGCATGCGGTTGGCGATCTTTACGTTCTCGTTTTGATCCTTCGATAGACTCTAGAGGGTCTAAGATTTTTATTCTAGGCTACTCTTTTGCGAGTGTTCTCGTGATTGATTTCTAGTGGGCGTTGTATCATCGATTTCCTTTGATATTTGGCTTTCTAGATTTTCTTTGTTGTCACCGTTGTAACGGACTGTCGTGGTTTCTTTTTGGACGGTAATACAATTATACTTTTCAAAAAAAAATCTTAAAAATACCATCCTCTCTCGTTTCTTGTTCCCTGACATCGTATTAACATAAAAAGACAGTACTAGAAGCTACGAATTAGGTCGACCAGCAGTGATGAGTTTTTGATTAATTAATTAGTTGAGTCAAATGATAATTTTTTGATTAATTATTTAGGTTCTGTGGAGTATTCAACTTTATCTTCTGTATTAAGCTCAACTAACGAATTTGTTCAATTGAGTATTTTTTATTGTTCTGGGTTTTTATTAAGGAGTTGATCATTTGTTAACACGAGAAAACAATCCTTTAATCTCTTCATGTTGATTCCATTCTGAATGTGTTATCTTCACTTCCTCGGTTTAAGATTCAAATGGACCAGATTATAAAATAATACACAAACCTCTCTCTACTGGTTATTTATTTTCTCGGCTTCAACTCTGAAACTCCAACCAATCCTTAGATAAGATAAAATTCACCGGTCATTGCGTTGAGAAAGAGGAGCACAACCTAGAAAATTCACAGAAAATCAATCCTAGAGAAAAAATTAAAAAAGTTGAAGAAGGGGATCTAAAGTAGGAGGAGCATTTAAAACCTAACTATCTTATTTTTATTTTTTAAATAGGCCCCCCTCCTATATCAATTTTATGTTTGAAGATTGAGGCACTACTCTAGCCCAAGTAATCGACCTCCTTGCAAGGGATTTGAGGTGAAAAGAGGTACTTAGTGGTTGATTAATTAGGATATTATGGTAGAATTAAAAAAGACTAAAGATGAGGATTTTTTAGTTAGCTTAATGACATTTTATGTTATAATTATTTTTTTAACTAAGGAGTAGTTTGAGATTAAGATGATGGTGTCCGGGAAGAAGAAATAGAGATAAGATGGTGTTTTTAAGATGTATTTAATGTTTTGGGATTAATTTGTCAGATATTGTCAACA
Organism: Hypericum perforatum; assembly: GCA_012979155.1. NCBI lineage: Eukaryota > Viridiplantae > Streptophyta > Magnoliopsida > Malpighiales > Hypericaceae > Hypericum > Hypericum perforatum. The sequence continues at coordinate 10,929 of SOPF01018278.1, forward strand.
ATCAACAACAAACTAAAATGTCCACACACGACAAGACATGGCATCATTGGTAGATGGGACACACAAATGTGTGATAATGCATCTATTCATGTAATATTCAAGAACATTAATTATATTGACTGAATTTAGACAGAAAAATAACATGGCCTTATCTTGAAAAACGTTAGACCACAGAATACTTAATTGTATTATTCTTTTTTTCATAATCAATATTTTTTAAATAAAATTTAGTCTTTTCTGTAATTTTTTTCATTGATACTAATGACACAACAAGTAGCTAGTTTTCCCACTTGAAAAATTTAAAGCTTATTGTCTGGGTGTCAGTTGATTTTTTTCTTTTCTGTAGGTTGGAAAATTGAAATTTAATTGACAACCAGGCCTAGCTCATTCAAGTTAATAAATTATTTTGAGATGCAGAAACTTAGGCTCCATACATGGACTTATATCAACATATACTATTCTTACACGAAGTAAAACCGTTGTAGATTTTATCTACCCATAGAATCAATGGGACTTTGTCAACCACAAGTTCTCTCATTCTTGTTTACCATCTTCTCCAAGAAATTATTGAACTAAATAATATATCAAATCCGAACTTTATCAATGAGACACTCTTGGTATAGAGGATGGAGTACCAAATACGATTTAACATTTTTTTATAGATCAATTACAATTAACACTTTGATTAATCTATCCCAGAGATTAAATAATTAAATATGAATTTTCCAAAAAAATTCATTGTTTTTAACCTTGATGTGGTATTTAATTTTTTTGAAAAAGTATATTAAACAGCCACGGTTTATTTGTTGTTGTTGGATTATTAGGCATAATTAACATATAATCACGCAAATAATCACATGCACATTTAAACGCAAATAAAGGCAATTAAAATAAAGTTACCTCTTGTAGCGTGTGCATACGAGGCCCAGGAATGTTCTTGGTGAGTTGCCGGTCAAAGCCCGATCACGTTTGTAACGAATCGGAGCCAGGATTCCACGAATGTACCTATTCGTCTATCTACAGGGAATATCAGTGACTAAACTGATATTCCCGTTTCTCAGAGTGTATTTGGGCGTGGGCAAAATGAAATAGTCACCAGGGAGTTTCCTTTTATAGGGAAAAGTCCCTGTCAAATGTCTTTTTCAATTC
>SOPF01018281.1:0-27735 GCA_012979155.1 Hypericum perforatum
AGTTGATCATCCGATGTTCGTATATTAGAAAATGCACAAACTATTAGTTGTGCTTGTCTATGTCGACGATGTCATTCTCGTTGGCAACCAAGTTTCAAAGCTTCACAATACCAAGAGTGTTGGAATGAAGGTCACGTAGCAACAAAGTTGAAGATCAGATGAACTGCTGCAGAATTCTGCAGAATTCTGCAGCTGACTTTTGCACATATTTGGAGCCTTCAATCTCTCAATCCCTACAAGAAATCATGCTACCAGCTGGCATCCCACGGTCTCCTACATCTTGGGAATAAGTTAGAGTTGGAAGGAAGCCGTTATCTCCTATAATCAAGGCACCAAATTGACTCAAAGAGATACTCACGGCTGTCTGCAACACAATCTTGTACATTCCATTTCTGCAGATCACATTCCTTGTAAAGCTCTTATGACCGTTGTAGATCATTTGTATATATACTTTAGGTTGTATTGATGTAAGACATACAATTATTTTAGTCAATAACAAGTTCTTTCATGGTATCAGAGCCTCTTCCAATGGAAGAGCAAAATCAAAATTCGAGTGTTCCTATCCCTGACAACTCAGGTGCACAAACCTTTCAATCATCCCAGATCCACAAGAAATTTAGCACGGCTGAATCTGATTCAAACATTGGACTCAAGCTATCACCAGTTCCTCTGTCCTCGCACAACTATTTGTCATGGGCAAAGGCGGTATCAAGAAACCTCAACAGCAAAGGAATGTTGGGGTACATCAATGGCAAGATTCTGCAACCCTCACCAGAGGAAGACGAATTTGCTGAATGGAAGGAAAACGACCAACTGGTAACCACTTGGATCTTAAACTCCCTGGATGCCAAGATATATGATATTTTTTCAATGGCAGACAATGCCAAAACTCTGTGGAACTCAATTAAAGGTATGTTTGGACAACAAAACAACCTCTATAGGATATTTGAGCTCAAGAAGAGCATCTCATAGGCTAAACAGGGTGACATGCCCTTCACCAAATATTTAGGGAAGATGAAAATAATGTGGGATGAATTGTCATTATATAGACCTGCCACTACTGACATGTTGACGCTGCAGAAAAGATTAGAACAAGACAAAATCTTTGAACTCCTATCTGGGGTCAAAGCTGAATATGAATCTGTCCAATCTCATCTGCTTGTCAATGCTGATCAACTCTCCTTGGAGAATATATGTGCAAAAATTCAGCAAGAGGAAACCAGGAGAAAAGTCATGCCCACCAATAAAGATAAAGCTGAAGAAATCCCTGAAACAAGTGCATACTTTGTTAGGCACGACAAAACCAACTTCAAAAGTAACACTAGAGGCCGAGGTAACTTCAAGAATACTGGAAATAGATCCCAATTCTTCTGTGACCACTGTAAAAAGACAGGATACACCAAGGACCGATGTTGGTTCCTATATCCTCACTTGAGAAATGCAAAAGAAAAAGCTTATGCAGGTCATGATGAAAGACAAGGTGCGCAAGCATTTGCTGCAATCAACAAGGAGGAAGGTCCTAAGCTAACTCCAATTGAACTCCTAGCAAATCAGTTGCTGCAACATATGAATAAGGGAATGGTTAACCCCAATGCTGCAACAACAACAGACCCTGGACCATCCGGACCTCCACCAGGTATCTTTAAATATGTGTCCTTATCTGCATACAATCCTGGCCAAACGGAATGGATCATAGATTCAGGCGCTAATCACCACATGACTTATGATCCTAGTGATGTTCAAACACTAAAGACACCAGAATTAGGGGCAAAAGTTAAAGTTGCCGATGGTTCTAATCTCCCCATAACTGGCATAGGATCAAGAATATTCTTAAATAACCAATCATCTAAAGTGCTACTGGTGCCTAAATTTAAAACCAAACTACTGTCAATAAGCAAAATTACAAAACATCTTCAATGTAGAGCCATATTTGATCCTAACCAAGTTGTTTTTCAGGACATGAAAACCCTGAAGCAGATTGGTAAAGGGATTCAAAGAAATGGGCTCTACATTCTCGAAGAAGATCCTGTGGCCTTGACAAGTAGGAAGAGCTCCAAAGATTTAAGCAAGCTATGGCACCTTAGATTAGGACATCCAGCTAATAATGTTCTCCAACATGTTGACCCCGTATTAAATAAGTTGGAAGAAAATTCATGTGAAAGTTGTAAGCTGGCCAAGCACAGCAGATTACCATTTCAATTGTCATCAACTATTTATGAAAAACCTTTTGATCTCGTTCATTCAGATTTGTGGACTGCACCTCAACACTCCCATGATAGTTTTAGGTACTTTATTAGCTTCATTGATCATCACTCTAGGACCACATGGTTATATCTGTTGAAAAATAAGACTGAAGTGCCAAAGGTATTCGTAGAGTTCAAGAATTTGATCAAAACTCAATTCAATAAGAACATAAAAGTTTTCAGAACTGATAATGGAACCGAATACTCTAAAGAATTCATAACAGAGATCAAGAACTCAGGTATAATTCATCAAACTTCTTGCACGTACACCCCACAACAAAATGGGATCGTTGAGAGGAAGAACTGACACTTGTTAGAGGTCTCACGTGCAATCACTTTTCAGATGCATCTTCCGAGAAGTTATTGGTCAGATGCTGTTCTTACAGCGTGTTACCTAATTAATAGAACTCCCAGCAAAGTGCTAAATTTCAAATCACCATTAGAAACACTGCTGAAAAGAAAAATCAACATATCTCATCTCAGAGTTTTCGGGTGTGTATGCTATGTTCATATACCAGCTCAAAAGAGAGATAAATTGGACCCGAGATCAGAAAGGTGCATATTTTTAGGATATTCAACTGTCTCAAAAGGATACAAGTGTTTCAATCCGAAAACCAAACAGAGGTTTATATCTAGAGACGTTCAATTTTTAGAAAATGTATCCTATTACACTAACAATTTATCTGTGAGAAAAGATTGTGAATTTCAGGGGGAGCAGATGACACAACCTGATCGATTCAATAAGGATCCAGTCAATCTTGAAGAACAAAGAGAAGACGATGAGAATAGAAGAACAGATGCTCCACCGAGACCACCTACTCAATCAGGTAACATTCTTATTGTCGAAAGACAAACTGCTGATGAAGAAATGGTTAATTCTTTACAGGAAAGTTGCAGCAGTGGCTTGAGATTACAAGAACAAGAAGGCATTCAAGATGAAGCAAGCCAAATACAAGAAGAAATTGATCCAGAATCAAACAGAGAAGACATACTAAGCGAGGTCAACACCGAAGTAACAAATCTAAGAAGATCAGTAAGACCTCACAAGCCTCCTTCTAAACTTGAAGATTACCAGGTATATGCATCTCAACTGTACCCTATAGATAAGTATATCAGCTATAACTCTATAAAAATGAATCATCAAAGTTATCTAAGTAAGATAGATCAGATCACTGAACCTACCACTTATGAGGAAGCTGCTCGGTCACCTGCTTGGAGACAAGCAATTAAGGAAGAACTTGATGCTTTGGATAAGAACAAAACATGGATTATAACCAATCTGCCAAAAGACAAAAAACCAGTAGGGTGCAAATGGATCTTTAAGATTAAATATCATAGCAATGGTTCGATAGAAAGATATAAGGCACGGTTAGTAGCTAGAGGTTTCACATAAGTTCAAGGAGTAGACTACCATGAAATATTTGCACCGGTAGGAAAAATGAATACTATCCGAATTCTGATTAGTGTTGCAGTGAATCAATCTTGGCCTATGTATCAAATGGACGTAAAAAATGCATTCTTGCAAGGAGACTTAGAGGAAGAAATTTATATGCATCTACCGCCTGGCCATAAGATGAAAGAAACATGACTTGTGTGCAAGCTAAACAAGCCAATATATGGCCTCAAACAGTCACCAAGGGCCTGGTATCATAGGTTATATAGGGAGCTACTGAACTTTGGATTCAAAAGAAGTCATCAAGATCACACTTTGTTTATCAGAGACAACCAACAAGGTAAGGTCATTATATGCATTTACGTGGATGACATCTTCATAACAGGTAGCAACTCCCTTGCCATTAATGATTTGAAACTTGCTCTGAAAAATAAATTTGATATAAAGGACTTAGGAAAGCTAAAATACTTTCTCGGCATTGAACTTGCTTACTCTGATCAAGGCATTTGTATGTCACAACGAAAGTATGTGTTAGACCTTCTAAAAGAAGTAAAGAAACTTGATGCAAAACCTGCAAGTTGCCCTGTCGAATATGGTACTGTTATATCAAAACTTAAAAGAGAGCCTCTTAAGGATGTAGGTCGATTTCAAAGATTGGTTGGAAAACTCATTTATTTGATGATCACTAGGCCGGACATAACCTATGCTGTTAGCTTAGTAAGCCAAGCAATGCATAATCCAAAAACATGTCATATTGCTCTAACAGATTGGATTTTGCAGTATCTGAAATCAACTCCTGGTAAAGGCATTTTAATAAGAAATAATGGTCATTTGAATGTCCAAGGCTACACTGATGCAAGTTATGCAGGTGATGAAGGTGATCGGAAATCAACTACGGGTATGTGTGTCTTTGTAGGAGGAAATCCGGTACTCTGGAGAACAAAGAAGCAGACCGTTGTCTCGAGATTGAGTGCGGAATCAGAGTACAGAGCAATGGCTGACACGACTAGCGAATTAATGTGGATCAAGTACTTATTGCATGACATCGGTTATCCAGTTTCGGGAAGCATGGACATGTACTGCGACAATCAATCAGCGATTTACATAGCAGCCAATCCAGTTTTTCACAAGAGGACCAAGCACATTGAAGTGGACTGTCATTATGTCCGAGAGAAAGTTCAATCTAAGGACATCCGAACTCCATATGTCAACACTCAACTTCAATTGGCCAATGTCTTCACCAAAGCATTACAACCATCACGATTCAACTTTATCCTTGGCAAGTTAGGGATGATTAATATTTATTCACCCCTAACTTGAGGGGGAGTGTTGGAATGAAGGTCACGTAGCAACAAAGTTGAAGATCAGATGAACTGCTGCAGAATTCTGCAGAATTCTGCAGCTGACTTTTGCACATATTTGGAGCCTTCAATCTCTCAATCCCTACAAGAAATCATGCTACCAGCTGGCATCCCACGGTCTCCTACATCTTGGGAATAAGTTAGAGTTGGAAGGAAGCCGTTATCTCCTATAATCAAGGCATCAAATTGACTCAAAGAGATACTCACGGCTGTCTGCAACACAATCTTGTACATTCCATTTCTGCAGATCACATTCCTTGTAAAGCTCTTATGACCGTTGTAGATCATTTGTATATATACTTTAGGTTGTATTGATGTAAGACATACAATTATTTCAGTCAATAACAAGTTCTTTCAAAGAGTCAGCTTCATTAATAGTTTGGGATCAAAGATTTGGGAGTTCTCAAATACTTATTAGGGATTGAGACAGCAACTACTTTTAAAGAACTCATACTCAGTAAAATGAAGTACACGATCGGCCTCTTGAGGGACTGCAGAAAGATGATACACGACCTTGTCAGTTTCCCATGGATTTAAACCATCGCTTGTGGTTAGGCAGCAATGTGGTCTCGGAAGCTAGTTGTTATCAAATATTAGTTGGTAAGTTCAAGTTCATGTATTTAACCATCATTAGGCCAAACATTAATTATGCAGCTACTACACTTAGCCAATTTGTGAAAAAATAGGCGGTGGAACATGTCCAAGCTGTTGAGTATGTTCTTCGTTATTGGAAAACCACACCCAATCAAGGTATACTACTCAACAATAGTCCTAATTTGAGCTTGTTGACTATTGCTATGCGGACTGAGGCGGCTATCCAATGACCCGATGACACAGATAGGTTATTTTATGTCATTTGATGGTCCTTCAGTGTCCTGACGCACCAAGAAATAGTCATGGTTGTCCGATCATTTTCTGAAGCGGGGTATAGTGCTATGACAGTTGATGTGAGCAAGATTTTATGTCGGCGATGGTTGTTCCGTGATTTTGGAATTTCCTTTTCACAAGCTTACTCCCTCATTTTGTGATAATCAAGTTGTGTTACACATCATGATGAATCTTGTCTATCATTAGCGGATCAAACATGTTGAGATGGACTGTTACTTTGTCCGAGAACATATCGAATGGCATGAGATCGCACCGTACAAGATTTCCACATCCAATCAGTTAGCATATTTGTTTACTAAAGCACTGGCTAGGGTCGTTTTGAAGCCTTGTTTACAAGTTAGACTTTGTCAATCTTTACACTCCAACTTGAAAGAGGAGTATTAGAGACACGTGATATATTTTAACTGTAGTTTAGTGTGATTAGGAAAGTCTAATGTTGTGTCCTAGTCTCATTTAGAATGTGCATACTGCCTAGGTTACGACTCTGGCGGCATATATATAAATTTCAGGCCGAAAGATATTTAAATAGCTCGGTTGATTTCAGAGGACAAAACTTCTAGCTTATCTCATTTGGAGTCGGTCGTAGATCCTGCCCTGGGATAAATTTTACATCTGTGGTTATCGAGCTTGTGATCGCTAACCTTCTCTATTGCTTTGCTTGGGAGTTTCCCAAGGGCATGAGGCCTGAAGATGTGGATGTTGAGGAAACCCTTGGCATTGTTACTAACCCGAAGGCGCCACTCTACGTAATTGCAAGCCCGCGGGTGACTAGACTCAAAAATGGTGAGACAATAATCTTGAAACTTGTAAAATCGTGGTCTCGAATAAATAAACCTTTATTGTTTTGTTTTTGTTTAGGAATAATGTTTCTTGGGGATGGAAGATTTTTATCGTTTGATAAAACCGTCTTTTTGATACATGTTCATGAAATTTTTAATAATTTAATTTGATTTTTATTATTTATATTAAGAACGTGCATCTATTTTTCGACACACGTGTTAAAAAAATTAAATTTAAATATAATTGGCCCGAAGCAATTTTATTAATGTTAACCTCATTAACAAAATTTCGTGAAGACAATAAATGCTAGAAAAAATTTGTACTGTTTGATGGAGACAATTGACCAAATTACATGACATGATATATTTGATTTTCATAAGAAACAAAAATTGTCACATGCAGAGGATGAGAAAAAAAGTCTTTGTTAGTTGATAGTAATAATCAACCAAATCACGTAACAACGTTACGTGTTGTTCATCAACTATTTGATCCTCATAAGAAAAAAAAAATTCACCCGAAGGATGAGAAAAGAACATAAGACAGCTACAAGATTGACAAGTTTATGTTTCCAAGACTATGAATATTGTTATCTATGAATATTATTTCATTCGTTTATCTATGAATATTGTTATGGTTATTGGTGTTCATTTATTGTAAATGAATTTGAGTTTCATGTTTGTTGGAGCTTTGGATTGGTCTGGATTACAACAATTAGGCCGGAATAATCTACAATAAGGTGAGGGTCGTTTCGAAAAGTGTCCGGTTCAACACTAACTCAAACTAACTTTCCTATTGTAACACTTATTTCAAAATTTAGTCATCCAAAATATTGAGAAAGACAAGACAATAAATAAATAAAATTTGGTTAAAAAAATAAGTAGAGAAGAATATTATTGAGAACCTAAGAGAGATGAGTTAGGGAGAAGTGATTTTTGTGTAGCATGACAGTACGGATTGTGCGTGCAGATTTCGTGGTGAGCATCTGGTCTAGCTCGTGCCCCTCGAGAATCCTAAACTCCGGCCAAATTGAAAATTTCATTCTAAATATGTGTCATCTTTCAACCCAAACTCTAACTCTAACTCTAACTCAAACTCAAACTCAAACTCAAACTACCTATTTTATTGGACACGAACCTATGTTTTTCCTAACTTAATACCGCCGTACTCCCTAAATTGTCGTCCTCTTTAGAAGCCGAGCTCGCCTAGTACCCTTCGTACTTTTCGTCACAGAAAATTTAATGAGTAAGAGTCAATTTTTAATTTTATTAAATTTAATATCACATTATACTTTGATTAATTTTTTTATGGAATAAATTTCTAATTTTAATGAAAACATAAATTAAAATTACAACAAATTATTAAACAAATTTTGTTTAAGTGGCGACAATTTCTCCACTACTATTAACGTGGCTCCCCCATTGTCTTGTGGGTCCCAAATTTCCCGCTCGTAGACTTCTTCGTACAGAAGAAAGAAGATGGTATTATTAGTCTTTGCGAGGGGCGTTGGGTTCAATGATACCTTGGGATTCTAATTTCTGTTTTCTCTTCTTGGGTTTTCTTCGGGTTGGGTATAGTTGTATTTTTCTTCCTTTCTTATTATCTCTTAGTCTTTACTTTGTCGTCTTTTTAGGGTTGATTTATTAAAAATAAAAATCTATCTTTAAACCAAAAAAACATCTCACTATGTCTTTTCTTTGTTAAATTTACAAAGGCTTGTCAATTTGAGACTGTTATTTGAATTTTGGACACCACACACGATATTTGCGGAGCAAACAATATAGTTATTACGATTGTTTTAAAATGTGTTATTATTCATGATAAATTATGAAAATAGTACCAAAAAATTTTAATTATCAAATTAGTTTTCATGTAAGATATTTAAAAAAAATTTAGTTGCGTGAATCTAGTCACGAAAAAATTATTCGTGACTACCAAATCACAGAAAAAGAATTGTGACTAAATTTTTTTAGCTTTTAATTTTTTTCTAAAAAAACAAGTTAAGAGGTTATATGAAAATCTTTGATGAGCAATATTTTGGTGTACAGGTATTCGAATTAAGAATTTTTTAAATGTGCATAACTTTTCAAGATCTACGTAGTGGAGAACTGCCTAAGGAAGCGTCAATGTTTCTAAAATGCCATATTTTTTTAGGAAAAATTTAATTTTCAGTTAAACAACATTTGCATAGAATAGTTTATCATGATTTAAGATATTTTTTCAATGTAATTTTTTGGGTTGCACTCAGAATACACGAATATAATAAGATCATGAGATCAATTCTCAAGTAAAAAAATTTACTATCTCTGTAAAATACGCATATTAAATTTAAGTTATCATATTAGAACATAAAAAATTGGATGTAACTTAGATTGAGTTAAAATTTTGTACACATAATTTTCAAAAACAAAAATATTTCTGACTTGGTCAACCACAAATTTTTTTTCATGATTTGGTCACAAAATTTTTTTCTGTGATAGAGGATACTAATTTGGTAACTAAATTTTGGGTACTATTTTCGTAAGTCATCATAAAATAGTAATATTTTTTTAAATAAACTCCCATTATTGTTCACGCCTAAGACGTAACCATTCTGGTCCATTCGTAATTGAAATTTGATATCTGTCCTCTCTCATCCGTCTAGAAGACCCTCTCTCCTTTATAGCGAACCGTCTTGACCTTGTAACAAAGTCTCAATCAATCAATCAGAATTTACAATGATAGAAAGATTACCAATCTTTGGCTGCTCGGCGACAAATTTTAAAATATCTTACAATAATAATCTCTTAAAATGATTTCTTGTAGTGGATGATTGAGAATGCACAATATTTTTTCATTTATAGTGATTTTCTCTAAAAATAGTAACAAGGAAAAATTAGGCTAAGACTCCTATATTTTGGGGATTCAATTAATTTCGTTTTTAATGTTTAAAAATTATTTTTTTGATTTCTACTATGCATAATAACCGAACTTTTTAGTCCCTAAAAATCAACATATTTTTTTATGATCATTGTACCTTTAATTGAAAAACTAACCCAGAACCAAATAAATCAAACGAAATAAACCCAACTTAAATGAACCAAATCAAATTTAAATAAACCAAAAACCAAATAAATAAACCAAACTAAAATAAATAAACCAAACCAAACCTAAAGAATGTTGAAGACAGTCACTCTCCCCGAGGCGGAGGAGCCCTCACCTTACCAGCCTATCTCCGCCGACGACGATGGATCCAACTCCGATGAGGAACACCATCACCTCGCCGTGCAGCCTAGCCGCATTCCCAACGGCCACCGGAGCTGTGACGGGTCAAGCAAAGATGACAACGAAGATGACAACGACGACGAGGGAGCAAAGACCGCTATATGGTGGGCGTTCAGGGAGGACGAGGAGCGGAGAAGTGCGATGATGATGAGAGAGAATGCAGAGCGAGTTGTGGAGGCCATGCAGAGGATTTCCTTCCTCGGATCCCCTCCTGATTGGGCGGGTCGAGTCCCCGAGCACCAGTGGATGGATCGCCTCCGCCACCAAACCGGTACTAGTACTAACCCTGGTCCTAATCCTAATTCTGCTGGTGCTGTCCCCAATTGAGCCAATCCCTGCACTACACTAAATGAATTTTGATGAATCGAAATGGATGTGGGGCGGAGCCGAGGGTGTTCCCGCTGGGGAACTGGGTTCAGTCATGGCTTCATCTCCAAATAGCCTTCCCCATCATCGGAAATAATTGATTATTAGTTTAATTAATTTTGGGAGTAAATTGTTGTTCGTGTTCAATTGGATTCAGCCATGGGGGCGATTTCATGTTCATTAGTTGCTGTTCGTTAGTTTTGGATTTTGAGGAGATGATAAATAGAATAAAGAAAGTAGAATTAATCGAGATGTGTTTTCAGTTAGTTTTGGTCTTTTATTATTGAAGACGAAGATGAATAAGTGAGAATGAAGATGAGTAGAATTAATTATTATTTTGGTTTGGTCTTTAGGTTTGGTTTGATTTATTTAGGTTTAGTTTGGTTTATTTGGTTTTTGGTTTATTTAGGTTTGGTTTGGTTTATTTAAGTTTGGTTTATTTGAGTTTGGGTTAATTTTTCAAACAAGGGTATAATGATCATAAAAAAAAATGTTGATTTTTAAGAACTAAAAAGTTTAGTTATTATGTATAGTAGGAATCCAAATAGTAATTTTTAAACAATAAGGACGAAATCGGTTGAATCCCAATATAACATACATGGGTCTTACCCTAATTTTTCCTAGTAATAATAATGCCCTCACGTCTTTTCAACATTTTGTAAAAAATCTCTATAAATTTGTTAGATTTGCAAACCTTCGAGTGTCCATTTACATTCAATTAATCAAAGTAAAAGATGAAGATGGCCAAAGAGGAGATCTCCCAAGATGTACTAATAACCCTTGTCCTTTGCTCTTGCCTCGCTTCCATGTTATTCTTCTTGATAAAGAGAAGAACACACTTTAAACCATCAAAAACCAAAAGGGTTCCTCCAGGTCCACCAAAGCTACCAATAATAGGAAACTTGCACCAACTTAGAAACCCTCTCCATAGAACACTCCACACTCTGTCCGAAAAGTATGGAGACCTCATGCACTTGCAACTCGGCGCCGTGCCGACTTTAGTAATCTCCTCGGCCGATATGACTAGAGAAGTGATCAGCAACTTCGACACTACCTTCGGAGGCCGGGCCTCCCGTTATGTGACCGACGTGGCAGGCTACGGATGCAGTGACATCGCGTTCTGTCCCTACGGCGAACATTGGAGGGAGGTGAGGAAGATAGCGGTGCTCGAGCTGCTGAGCTCGAAAAGGGTCCAATCTTTTGCGGCTGTCCGAAAGGACGAAGTGACCCTCTTGATACAATCAATTGTTGGTTCATTTCCAGGCCCCCTGGACTTGACCAAGCTGCTCCATCGAGTAACGAACAACGTTCTCTGTCGTGTCGCGCTCGGGAGGACGTTTTATGGCGACAAGGAGATAATGAAGACTCCTCAGGAGTTGCTGGACGAGTTGAGCTCCTTGGCTGGGACCATCTCATTGCCAGACTTCTTCCCGAAGTTGGCGTGGCTTAATAAGGTAACCGGATTCGAAGCGAAGGTGAAGAAGGTCTGTAAGGAGCTCGATGAGCTTTACGAGTCGGTGATCAAGGAACACCTTGATCCCAATAGGGCCAAGTCGGATCAGGAAGACCTTGTCGATGTGTTGCTCCGGTTGCAAAGAGGGACAGTCTTGGACAAAAACGTCGTCAAAGCTCTGATCGCGGTAAGTTTTCTTGAAAGTTACAATTTGGTGTGTTTAATTGTTACTAATTTAAAGAATATATTGTTTAGAATAATTAATGGTTATAATTTTAATATATTTCTAGTGTAGAAAAAATCCGACAATTAAATTCATCAAGGTAATCATTCAATGGGAGAAAACATTTTTAAAAGTTGCAAAATCTAAAATTGTATGATTGTGATAGTCGGATATGGTTAGAACGTTGAGTTTTATCTGTAGTCGGATATAGTTAGAAGGTTCAGAGTATAGTGAAGCATATTATATTTCTTATAAAAAAAATTTAACACCAAATCACCTAAATTGTGGATCTCTATCGATTTATCTTTGTCTTCTACCAAATACTCTTTCATCCAGACTAGAAGATGCGTATAAAAAAAGATTAAAGGTTGAACTTTTCTTAGATCAAACTATTTTCTAATATCACCATATAAGTAAATAGTTAACGTTCCAGCATGTTCTAACTAATACCAAAGAATCTTTTTTAAGACAATTACTATCACAGTCTCTTTCTAATATGTCTATGTTGAGCTTGACTTCAGTGGCACCACTATTAAATTATTACAGAATTGGGCCCAAGATTCTCTTTCCAAAATATGGCTTAAAAATCTGTCGTACGATAAAGAAGGTCCATACTAACAGTTTTACTTTTATGATAAAGAAGGTACATAGTAACAGTTTAACTTTTACCTATGTTCCATTAATTGTTACTTTGACTAACTTTTCTTCTGCTTTCAAAATATGGAATATTCGTCCGTAAATATTTTTTATTGATGAAATGTGGTAAAATAATTATCAGGACATGTTCGTAGCCGGAACTGATACTAACGCATCCACACTGACCTGGGCAATGACAGAACTGATGAGAAACCCTTCAGCCATGGAAAGGGCACAAGACGAGGTGAGAGGCAAGGTCAAAAGTAAAAATCAAGTAGAAGAAAGTGACCTCCAAGACTTAACTTACATTAAAGCTGTAGTGAAAGAAACTCTACGCCTACACGCACCAGTCCCGTTGACGCTTCCCCGGGAAACAATGGCCGAATGCGAAATTAAAGGCTATCATGTCCCTGCTAAAACCATGGTATTCATTAACGTGCATTCGATGGTAATGGACGCAAAATCGTGGGACAATCCAACCGAGTTCCGACCGGAAAGGTTTTTGGATAGCTCCATTGATTTTAGAGGGAAACATTACGAGTATATTCCGTTTGGAGTTGGTCGTAGAATTTGTCCTGGAATTACTTTTGCCTCGGTGGTTACCGAACTTGTGTTAGCTAACCTTCTCTACTGCTTTGATTGGGAGCTGCCCAAAGGCATGAGGCCAGAAGATGTCGACGTAGAAGAAGCGGATGGCATCATTGTTCGCCGGAAGACACCACTCTACCTGGTTGCTCACCCAGCCACATTTCTCCGTTGAAGGCTAGCTTTATGAAGAGCAAGTTTACATTTGTATTATAATATAGTACGAGTTTGTACTTGTGGTGCTTTATCTTATGTGTTCAATATGGTATTTAGGAAGCATATAATAATGTAGCGAACTTGGACCTTATTGATAAGTAATAGTTTTTTATAATAATGTAATGGTTTTTGCTTGTTTATGGTAGTGGTTTTTGCTTGTTATGGTAGTAGTTTTTGATTATTGTGGTAGTAGTTTCAATCCAAACCAAGATCACTTTTAACCCAAATGAGTAACACTTACAACCTAAATCAGTGCTACCAACAAATAAGAGGGTCGGCTCTTACCAGAAGGAAGACCAACTCTAAGAAGGAGGAAGGGACAACCCCGACAATGAGAACGGATGGCCCAAGCTCTGAGAAGGAAGAAGGAATGAAGTTGGAGGAGGTCAAAGGAAGAGTCCCGCTTATGAGGAATGGCCCTGCTGGCTACTACAAGGAGGACGGCCAGTATGGAAAAGGAAAGAGGAGGTTGTTGGAAGAGGAAGAGAAAAGAGGTATGGTCGGCTAGGATGAGGAAGAAGAAGGAAGTCGGAAGAGGTAGAAAGTATGATTTATTAGGAAGAGAAAGTGACAACTAGAAGGTAGAATTTCTAGAGAAAAAAGAATATGTTGAGATTTTCTTTCTGGATAGAAAAATAATATATTTTCTTAAAAATTTTATTTTAAGTAATTTTCTATTTTATTCAAAAACTATTTTTTAAAAAATTAAATCTCTTTAGTTTTCGTTCCTAGACAAAATATTAGTTCTTACCAATTTACTCTCGAAATCCCCATTACATCATGATGTGTGTCAACGCTCATATATTTGTTTTATATCGTGTTTTGCTTATCTTTTATTAATTTTTGTATTTATTTTGTTCAGTCTTAAATCATATTGTGTTTTTAAGACAATAAATTTTATATTAATATTTATATTCTTAGTTTTCTTCAATTGATCTTTATGGTGGCTTGGTTATTGTAAAAAATATCACAATGAAGTATAATTTTTAAACAACTCTATAAAATTAAAATTTTAAGTGTCTCAATTTAAATATTTTAAAAAACTATAGATATATTTTGATTCGATTTCACCAGTGTGAGTTTTACTTTATTAATAAAATGAATAAATAAGAAAAAGCACATCACATTCCATTTTGAATTCTAGCTCGAATGTCGACTTTTAGGTTCTCAACATTTCCAGTCAGGAAAGCAAATATGAATTGCTTTTTAATTAATGTAACCTTTCTTCGTCCTGATCCATAACTTATTTTCCAGCACCAAAAATGAAAGTGGTCGGTATTTATTGGGGACGACCCACCACCAGAAAATAGAACTAGCTACCAAATTAACAATAGCGTTAAGTTACCCGCATTTGACAAACTAAATGATTTTGGCAAAATGTAACGTCAAAATCATCTACGGGAAAAAGTTATTGAGCCAAATTTGTAAACGAAGTAGGTGAATTAAAATGGACTAGATGAATTTAACTGCAAATTGATAGGCCTTATTAGCTATGTTTGGACCAAGTCATATTATTATTGTTCCCTATTTTGGTAAAGAATATTTTATAATTTATCAACTTATTATTTTAATGAACAACAATAATGTGAAGTTTTATATTATACACACACGGTGGAGTTTGGTTTTATTCACTTGTGGATAATTAACCACTCTTAACACATGTCAAAATAACTTTGACATTCATCATAAAATGATGTCATTTTGATCCACTTGACAAGAAATACATTTCCTTCAACTCGTCAGCAAGAAGAGAGGATATGCTACAATTTTCTCGAAAATACAATTAACTAAATTACGAATGTTAAAAAAGTCTTCAACGTGATATCAGTCCGTCAAGTTCCATTGATTTTAGAACCATAATTGTCATTTCCAACTGAAAAAGTAAACCGTGGACTGACTCGTACGATTTTACAAACCCTATATGGGTGGAGCTAGAACAATGTTATGGACATAATTTGGAGCCAGTGATCAATGGGATCAGTTTTTAAAACCTTAAGAGACCAAAATATTTTATCCATCTTCTTTTGAGTCAAAGTTTATTTTCCAAAAATCCACGAGTCCTAGTACGTTAACAACGAAAATTAGCTAATTCTGAGTAAAATAAGGTGATCAAGTTGTGGTTTATCACTTCCGCTGCAAGTATGCTTCACTAATCACTAGTTTGAATTTTCATTGTCTTTCTGCTCAATTTATTTTTGCTGGTTTAGTTTGCAACTGTCAAATTCTTTTAACTTCTCTGGTTCATTTGGTGCTGGTTGTTTAGCATTTTTCGGCAACAAGTTATGACACCGTAACTTCAGGGAGCGAGACAAAGTTGGATGGAGGCAACTAAATTGGGAATATTAATTTGGTCGTCAATGTAGTGTATTTGGTCTGTTATCTTGGAGTGGCTTTAGCCAATACAAAATCTGGTTTCATATGCCTTGCTTGATAAAAGAGGATTGATCTATTTTAAAGTTGCATGGTCTGAGATGCTTTTACTTGTAGTGAGAGTTGAGCCTGGGATTTATGCATATGTACTGTGTTTTGTTGAATAACTTGATGTTGAAAATCATGATCACTAAAACATTGGACGTCACAGAGATCAGAGAATAACTTGATGTTGAAATACTTCCACTCAATATAGATATGATGATGTCAAGGATAAGCCCTCCTGTGGTGTAAAAGAATTACTAGTCCAAGTAAATGAGCTTTATATACTGTGTAGCTCTTGTAAAAAGAATTAAGGGTTAATTTCCTCATCTGAAGCTTAATTAATGCTTGCAACTAGTAAGCACACAGTCATCCAAAAACTGGCTGAGCTGTGTAGTATATAGTTTCGGGTCACTTCTAAAATGATCTACGTGCGGTGTGTACACGAAGTTGCACGATCGGACCTCACGCCCAGCCTTCCTTTGTTTCTTGATGAAAGACTCGACAGAATCTGCAGGAATAACTTTATCTGCAGAACTATAGATATATAGTTGTGGACAGCTTGGTTGGCCTGTCGACAGAACTCTCAGCACATCAGAAAGCCTCCTGCAAGGTACAAATGATTCGGTAAGTTCCTGTCGACATTGTAGTCCGTTCTACAATTCTACAATCAAAGTTCAACATCGTAGTTACCTGCTTACGGATGGAAGGTTCAAAATCACCCCAAAAAACTTCTTCAACACAAGTATTAGTGCTGCTTCAGTTACTGCAGGCTTCGGCGCGAATGTAGTCCTGCTGGCAACAATTACATCCTCGTCACACTTGTCGGGTTTGATCTGACCTTTTGTAGCAACACTATTCCTTTTGAGAAAAGCTGCCGAAAACCCTGAAGCCCACACCTGTTATGATTGAAAACGGATCGCTGTAAGTTCTGCGCTCCCAATTTCAAGCAACAACGAGAATCTAATTACTACCGGCACATGAAACAGATCATATGCTCCTACCTACCAGAGTGCCAATTAACAAACACAAACAGCATAATCCAGAATAAACATGTTTCAGTAACCATATGCATCTCATTCAATGCTACAAGTGAAAATGAAACAAAGGCCAACACCCAGAAGAGTTTGTGAAAGATGCAAATTAGGTATGACAATGAAGATCAAAATTCACAAAACTGCCAATATTGGGATCACGAGATAAGTACTTTATGCAAACAAAGGACAATAAACACAGATTAACAAAATGATTGCTTATTCTAGCTGCGAAATAAGCAACATTTACCTGAGGGTCTGGAGCTGCAACAGGAGCAGAGTCCACAATGCAGCCCTTGATCTTTCCAACCAAAGAAGGATCTTGCTTCTCAAACATCTCTAATATAGCTCCATACCTATCCAAACATGAAACAAACAAGGTATATCAGCTGGAAAGTCTCAACGAAAGAGTAAAATAAAACCATTGACTGGGGAAGAAATTCCACAACGTTAAAGTACAGGGACTCGAAGAACTCACATCAACCATCCAGTGTTGCTGAACGTGTGAAAGATCAGCTTCTTCCCGTGCTCCTCTTCCAGCCAACCAGCCAAATGATTCACAAGCAACTCAATGTCCTGTTCAGCTTTCCCACCAACTTGATAACTGAGAACCTCCGACATTGGGAAAGTAAAAGTAATCACATGAAACCCTCTTGAGGTATACCACTCAGCGTACTTCCGAAGATGACGCTGCTTTGATCCCAACCATCCAAGCAATACCACCACTGTCCGTGACTTTTCAAGACAACAACCAGAAGATCCGGAAAGGTCAATAGAATTAATCTCAGGCAAATGCCACCTGTACAACTCATCCGAGGAAGAAGCGGATGTGGCAGGAATCGATTTCAGAATCCCATTTGTTTTCGGCCCTTTGGCCAAAGATGCAGATTGGTAGACATTAAGCAGCAGTGGGGAGGAAGCAACGGTGGATCCAAATGCGCTAGAAGCCCGACCACCACAAAAGTTTGGGGCAGGGAAGTGGACATTAGGGACAGGAACACGAATCCTGGCTACAAAGGCCAAGTCAGCAAGCTTGGCAACCGAAGTCCCAACAAAGTTGGAGTCTTGACAGGCACCAGACAAGACAGATTGCGAGTGTTCGGATGTGGAGCAACCATCTGAGGACCTTAATGCCGGGAGCTTATCAGCCACATCGGAACAGTAAGAGGCAGCAGCAACGGCGGCGGCTGCAACTACTGGACGCTGTAGGATTCCAGACAAGGAACCCATGTTGGCAATGCAAGGGGAGAAAGCTTCATAAGACAACAAAACCCAAAGATGGAGTCTTTCTTATATTCCTGACTTGGGTCAAGCAAGGCAGCTCAATTCTGGTCAAAACCCGGATGGCCAAATAATAAAAAAAGTCAATCCACACCTACAACGGCGGATACGAATGGCGTGAGATTACGAAGCAAACAATAAAACTAACACGAGGGAAACGCGGGAAAGTAAGAGTTGAAAAGGACTATTGAAAATTCTGGTGGTGGTGGTCTTACCTTGGGAATTGGGACCAGTTATATTAACAAAGTGATTTTGGTCCAAGCATAAACCTTATTTTTTCTGATCTTGACAGCCCAATTTGTCAACGAGTCTGGTCGTCAGAGCACGCGCCCTGCCGACCAGAAGAAGGATGGTTGTTTGCCTGTTCCCAGTAGAGGGTAAGACCGTCTTTTCCAAGGAAACACGGCCTACCACGTTCAATTAACACGCGTCAAGTTAACAACATGTAATTAGCTGGTTGGTCTTCAGAAAAAAGATACGTAATTGGGTGGATGCCAACAAATGCGTGAATATGCTATTTCCAGCAATATGTAGAGAAGATATAGTTTTATATTGCAAGTGAATAAAATCCCAATAAATTATTTCACCATTATATGTTATGCCATTTTCCCTAACTTATACTATTTTTTTGTGAAATCAACGAGAATTTATATAACTATGAAATCGATTAATTTAATTATTTAGTTAAAAAAATTGATGATGGGGATAGGCTGAATGATGTTGATAGCTTAAACTACACGTGGGACTCTCCTATTGGTCAAGAGATTGTGTGGGGTGGGCAAAAATTAAAAAAATAATGGGCCCACCTTTTTAATTCCCATACCTTAGGAAGGCGTGGTTGCTTTGGCAATCAGAAACTTCTTATCAACCCAAGAAACAAAAGTAGGCCAAAGTTAAAGTTTAATGTCTTAGAGTTTCACATTTTTCAAAATTAAGTCTTAATTTAAAATGCATCAACGAATTTACAAAATTTTATAACAAAATTACGTTTTGACATTAACCAGTAGAAAACAAGCCTCAAATCTCAATATTCATTTCCAATTCAAAAGAACAGACAGCTTTCTGTTATGAGATTACTAATATTATTATTACTATGGAAATCCAATCTAGATTGGTGACAGATTCTTGCCAGCTGGAGATTAAACAGGAAATAATTAAGGTGGGTAGGTTTGCGGTGGAGTCACGGATTCGAACGCTTAAAAAATACAAAATTTAAAAGAAAATTCACCCAACAAGCGAGGAACACAATAAAGTTTTTTGGCAAATTTCTGATCCGATATATTTCATTCTAAAATTGAAAAATAACAATTAACAATATAAAGAAACGTTATAATTCGATGGAACAATTAAAAAGGTTGAAATTTGTGAAAACAACAAGGATAGGGGCAAAATTGGAAATAGGGAATAAAAATGGTGACGCAAGCCACGGGCGGAGGGAGTCCCAAGAAACCCGGGGAGATGGGGGAGGAAAAACGGCTGAGTGAACTCGGTGAGTCAAAGGAAAAAAACCAGACGTGAGATTAATAAGTTTATAAATTTTGAAAATTTATCGACTCGTAATTTTAAGATTTTGGATTGAATATCGAGATTCTAACACGAGAAAAAAAAAACATAACAAAAAAAAAATAAAGAAAGAGAGGGAGAGCTGACCTTCGAGGAAGAAAGGAAGAGGAATGCGGTTGATGTCCTTCAACGAGACCAAAGCGATAGAGGAGAGAGGGAGAGAGAAGAGGAAAGGGTACGGGAGTTTCGGTTTTTTTTTCTCTTTTTTTTGGGAGAGATAACGAAGGGATATGATGTGAGGCGTTTTTTTTTTTATTTCTCACTTCTTAATATTTATTTGGGGATGGAGAGAAACAGAGAGATAGGAAGAGGGAGTATATTATATATATAGCAGCAATTAGCAGCAGTTTCGAGATTGAAGAAAGAGATTCGGGGAAAATTTTTTATTAATTTTATCATACAATATTATTAATTTTATTTACTTGGATATATAAGTTAAGTAACTTGAGGTAAATATCTCGGTATCACCAGGATTGAAGTTTGGACAACAATTAAATTCCCATTATAGAAATCAATGTTACCAACAAAGAAGCTTCTTACCGTTAACATTATAATAGAAATGTCTAAATGTTTTGCCTTTTTTTTTTCTCCTCGTGGAATTCCTACGTGGCATAGAGATTCCGGGAATATAGTTTCGCCGTAGACTTTTTTGCGCGGATCTAGTTTTCAATGGAAAACTTGACTAAATATATATCTAAAAAATTTGCAAAAAAATTCAAATTTGGTTTCAACTAAAATTAATTGGGCTTCTGAGTATCTAAACATCCGTTGGTTAAAATAAAAGTAAACACATTAGAAGAACAAATATCGCACGCACGATTTGGAAAAGATGCGATGCCACTTTAAGATATATTGGAATTTCTCACCAAAAAAAAAAGATATATTGGAATCAACTTTGATTATGTTTGGAATTAGCTTTATATTGTAGATCGATAAAAAAATAATATACGAGGCTATTATTATAACGTGTGTATGTCTGTTGTTTATGGTGTATATTGACAAGTAGCTTACGGTGGATAATTATTTTGGATATCCGATATTCTAATGGAATATCCTATTTAGCTAAAATGTCCAGTGGCCGAACCCAATTACCCATAGCAAAACGGTAAGAAGAGTACTGGACTGGACCAAAGCTGTACTATTCTAGTGGAAACCTGAAGCCCAATTTCGTTGGCCTACCCATGGAGAAGTTTTCTGATTCTCAAAATGAAATATCTCGAATTCTAATATTTGATTTCCATTTGTTATATCATGTTATTCTAAATCAGATTATCTAAAAATTAAAATAATAAACTAAATTAATATCCGAATAACATATAATTTCATTCAAAAGTAATAATAGATGACAGACTAAATGATTTGTATAACAAATAGTTGTAAATTTAAGAAATTTCAAGGTTCAATACTTGACAAGGAGTGTAAAATTTACTTTTCAAATTTTTTTTAAGAGTAGAAAACTCAATTTAGCTAGCAACAATCCTAGTAAAAAAGATATGTCAAATGATATTTAATCTAGTAACACAAAAACAGCTTTCAGTCTAATTTTGATTTAAATAATTTATCTGTCATCTCATTCAAAAAGTGCTACCTCATTATATCCAGCATAACAACACACTCAAAATTTCATCTTAAGCTGAGTTAATTTTACGGTAGTTGAGACATAGCAAGTTGCTAACACGTGAAAGAAATCAGTCCCACTAATTTCATGCAACATAAACTAAGGCAAGAATGAATCAACACCAAGTGATTCCTTAATCACCAAATTCAATACCCAATAGCTTAAAATCTTGAGATCCATTGAAATCACAGGGAGTTACCTCCTCTGACTCTATAAGGACTTTGGATGAATCAATACTTACTCTACATATCACTCTATTGTTGTTTGAAACTATAAGCCAACAATTCTCGTAGATGCCATCTTTTGGAGGAAGATTCAACAAACATGACTTCGGACCCGAGATTGTCCACGTGCGTCCACGAAGGACGGATTCATCATCTTTGAGCATCATCAACAAACGATGTGGACGTCCAAGAAGTTCCGACACGTAGTTCATGTTGCCGGCAGCTAGAGCATGTCGAACTCGAGTGGACGAGACTTGCCCTCTCTCTTTTGAATCGGTGGTTATCATGTTTCGTAGGTCTTGATTCCTGTCCATGACAGATTCGATGATATAAGCTCCTAAACCGTACTCCTTGCACAGCCGAACCAGCTCAAGGGCATCACCCGCGGCTTTATAGCCAAACCGATAGTTTTCCCCTGCCAGAATTACAGAGAATATTTATCTTCGTTGAATTTTTCCAGTCTCGACAGTCAAAGAACTGTGATGGCAAAAGTAAGAAATTAAATTGTGGAACTCACCTGCCACAACCCCACATACTCCGAGTTCTTCTGATAATTTCTCAACAAATTGCCTCGGGCTGAGATGTCGAACACTAGAAAATCCAACCTCGAATTCTGCTGGGGCCACGTTACCACAATATGGAGCCCACGAGGAGAGAATCCTCTTCCGATCGCATTTAGCAACTATAGGAGCTCTGTTCAACAATAATGGTGGAAGTCAAACAGGAAGTCCATTGATTCCGCATTATCATAATTCATACAGATAGGACGAAGAAACGTTCTCAATATTTCATGTGGCTTAGTAAAACAGTTGGAGAGGCATTCAAAGAAATTTAACCAAGGTGATTCATCCCGGGATAGAGCAGTAGAGCATCATACCTTGGTTCCCACCCAAGCACCTCTGCCATACCAACAAAAGATAGAAGGTATGGAACTCCCACTTTCGATGCTTGAATTGCGAGTTCACGGTGGCCAACATGGAGAGCATCAAATTTTCCAAGTGCTACAATTCCTCCTGCAAAAATGAGAGCCAAGCAATCAGCAACAGTCGCTTGGCATAATGAGTACGTGTACGTGGACAATTAGATCAAACTACCATAAGATTAGGAATAAGACATGATTGGAGAAGGATATTGAATCAAACTACCTATTGATTCATAGGATACACTGAGATACATAA
Source organism: Hypericum perforatum (assembly GCA_012979155.1). Taxonomy (NCBI): domain Eukaryota; kingdom Viridiplantae; phylum Streptophyta; class Magnoliopsida; order Malpighiales; family Hypericaceae; genus Hypericum; species Hypericum perforatum. The sequence continues at coordinate 22,716 of SOPF01018281.1, forward strand.
AATTGTATAAAATTGTGTTAAGACAAACAAGACAAGCCTACAGTCACCTGCTATGGAAGATAATCCTTCTGAAGGAGCCTCGATATCATCTTTTCCTGGGCTTTGTCACAAAGAAAAACCATCAGCTACATGAGCAAACATGTGGTGCGTCTAAGACAGATAACAGGTAACATAATAATTATTAGAAACCCAGTCAAGTACACAAGAATAATAATTGGTGCCATTAACAGGATAGAGAGGATCTTGCTACAGATAGCAATTCCAAAAACCACCATCTAATGTAATAAAAAACATGTGGCTTATTAAACCAATTTAGACAATTGAAGAATACTGAACCTGCATGAGCATCGGAATCCGCATCAACTAGTAATTGTACGACTTCATAACACACCAGCACTGATCCCTAATTTTCTAAATTTTCTGGCCTCAAAAGGCTCGTCACAGTCTAACCATGTAGTCCTCAACAAAAACATGCAATTGGGGGCTCCCACCAATGTCAAGTCAGTTCCTTACTCTCCGATACCCAGTACTTCAATCACGTTCCATACTTTCACATTCTAAACCAAAGAGAAGCCAGAGCTAATGTGTAGATCACCTTCCACTCACCACAGCCTAAGCACCTATCCTCTACAATAAACATACAGTCACGTGCCCTAATCAATGTCAAGCTCAGTTCTTTACCCTCCAGCACCAACGACCCCGGACCATGTTCCACACTTTCCCATCATGGAACAGAAGTAACTCTGAGCCAGCAAGTGGGTCGCCTTACACTGGCCTCAGCCTAAGCAACTAGCTAGCCCTCAACAACAAAGAAGCTCCAATTACAGGCTCCAACGAACGCCTAGATCAGTTTTTTCCCTTCCAGTACTCACTATACAAAACCAAGTTCCACACTTTCGCTTCCTAGAACAAAATAAACTCGGAAGCCAGCAAAATAGTCACCTTCCAACACTCGTCGCAGCTTACTCACCTAGTCCTCAACAACAAGCAACATCCAAATATGGGCTGTCCAATTAATGTCAAATTCAGTTCTTTACCCTCCAGCACCCAATATTCCAAACAAAGTTCCACACTTTCAAATCCTAGACCACAAAAAGAAACATCAAAGCTACCAATCGGGCAACCTAAGAAACCTAGGCCTCAACAACAAACACCCAATTACTTGCTCCAACCAATACAAACTTCAATTCTTTAACCTCAACCAAGTGGGTCACCTGAAAGCACCCGAAAGGATGGGAATTTCGCCGGAGGGCTTGGCCTGGAGGCTAGCAGAAGAGGCAACAAACTGGCGGTGGCGTTGATAACCATAATAAGAGACCTTAAAAACAATTCTGTTGGCGCTAAAATTCCCTAATAAGCCAAAGGACTGGGCTTGAGGGTGGTTAGAGCTGGATGGATTACAATGGCGGTGGTGGTGGTTGAACTCTCGCAAGTGCAGGGAAATACGAGAGCCACCGGCCAGCATCATTTGATGTTCTTTTTTCTGGGTTTTTTTAAAAAAGATTTCTGGGTTTTGGAGGAGGAGGATTAATCTATGTTTGTCTTAGTTGGCAGGAGGAACGTGTCCTGTCCTGGTCTCCAACTTCACTGATTCTGTCTAGAATTCTTTACGAGGTATTATATTGTAATTATTTCTCGAATCAAGAATATAAATTGTTTTATTATAAATAAGATTATACAATTCCTCTATCTCCTTCTCCCAGTATTTGAAAAAAGATTTTTGGAATGGTATTATTATTGTAAACGAAGGAACAACCAATAATTCCTTTGTAAAATAACAACAAAAATCTTCTATAATTCTTGATGCTAAATAGTAAATACTTGAACATTGTAATAATTAATATCTGCCCAACTAAAAAAGTCAAAAAGCACTCCATCTCCCCAAACTCCCTTATTACATGTCCCAACTCCAACCCACCAGTGACCGGAAAGGAACCATCTTTACTGTTCCTAAGCCAAACCCACGTCCAAAAATCCAATCTTTTCCAATCCCGATCCTCGAAACAGGAAACTAACATCGACCCAGTTCGCAGGAACGGACTCTCATCCTGTGTCCATCAACGACCGGATCACCAACAACGAGCTCCGGTCGGATTCCGACCTCTCTTTCGTTGCTGGCGGGTTCAAGGACTTGAGGGTGTTGATTTTGCAGAATTGTACTGGTAGGTACTGGTCTTGATTTTGTGCCTTAGAGCCCGATTGTACCGTTGGGTGGGGTTGGGATTGAGCTAAAGAATTGTGATGTCGCTGTTGTTCGATCGTCTAGCCGTAAGTTGAATTGCTGTGTTGTTACTATGGGTTGAGAGAGTAGAAGTGCTGTTGAAATGGCGAAGCTGGGATGTAGTTTGATTTGGATGATATTGGGTTTGCTTATCTTTAGTATAGGGAGTCCCAAAGTGGAATGCTGGAGCTGATAGGCACCAAATCGAGTAGGTTATAGATGTGTCGTATTGCAAACAGTTGACCGACAAAGGATTTTTAGAAGTTGCTCGGAGCTGTTGATATATCCGTCATCTGCATCTTTCAGGCTGCAATGAAAGCTAATTAGTGATAGCACATAGAGAGCAGTTTCAGAGAACTTTGCTAACCTTGGAGAGCTAAGTCTACAAGGTTGCACTAAAGTAACTTATAGTGGACAGAAATATCTTGTAAGTGGCTCCCAGCGGATTGAATATTTGGACATAATCAAAGTGTAAGAATGTTGGGGACAATGAATTTCCAGATTCTCCAAGCTTGCGGATCTCTGAGGATGCTAAAGTTACTAGATTGCTACAAAGTTGGACATGAATCCATGTTGTCCCTAGCCACATTCTGTAAAAGCATTGAAACCCTCATCATTGGTGGATGCCGGTGTTGGAGAGTGTCTCACATTGGAAGCTGCAAGTGGGATGGGTTGGTTTATAAGGTGGGAGGATCCACCTACTCACTACCTTAAGGTTTTGGGTAGGATATGGAAATTCCTACAGCCGAGAGTCTTTAAAATTGTTGGCGGCAGTGTAGTGCAACGTTGAAGAATATCTCTGATTTTTTTCTTAAGCTGCACCCTAACTCAAGGCAAAACTCTGGAGCATCTTTATATTGGTTGCTGTGAGGAGGTCACGAATGCTGCCTTCAATGGTTTGAGTGCAGTGGATATAATGCTGAAATTAAGGTTCTTGAAGGCGAGCAACTGCCCAAAGATTACTGTGAATGGTGTAGCCATCCTTTTGCAGAAATGCAAATCTTCGGAGCATCTTGATGTGAGGTCATGTACACATGTTACTGAAGTCATTTTGGAGAAATTCAAAGGACATTTGTATGATCCAGGCTTGTTTGCTTGTAATAGATATGATCTTCGGGAATGTATTCCTCGTAAATCAAGTGTGTGGTCATCTCTCCCCTTATGTTCTCTAAGTGTTTCTGGATGACACTGTCCTTTTATTACCCTCTCCTTTTACGGCCTTTGAAGGTTGCTGTGGAAATGGAAATGATCATATTGTCCAGAAGTGCAGCTTAGCTCTGCTAATGAGCCATTTCACCAACTTGTACAAGATAAAAGATGCAGTGAGAGAAATCTCCACCTTTCTAGTATGAGCACGAAACTCTGTACCTGCTTGGACTCTTGTTTGCTACTTGCTTATGGTCTTAGTGCTTTTGCATTAACTATAGGAAACTCATCATAGGATAATAATGCATTACGATTTGTTGGCTTTCGGCTATGATTCAATAGCAGAAGTTGAGATTCCATTAAATAAGACCAAAGATTCTCGTGTCCAAGATGAAAAGCTTAAGAGCCATCTGGTTGTTCAAGAAACCCACAAACCCGAAATATCCATCATCAGATATATTAATATGTCTAAGTCTTTACATATACATGCATGTAAGTTTGTACAGTGTTTATGATCAGCTGATAGCTGACCTTAGCTAGCTTAGTCTCGGCATTAATTTTTGTGTGGTTTCCGTCAAGATTAGCAAATAGAATAATCTTGCTTATCGTGCTTGATCACGGAGCTGTACTCATCCAAGCATGAGATATTGCTTGCTGAACGTACTTGAACGCCTTCTGATGGTTCAAGAAACCCATAAACCAGAAGTCGAAGTCGTCGACTGTTACCAGCTCTATGTACTTCTCCGATGGCTTCTTCAAGTTCTCGCTTTGGTTGGCTGCCTTGATCTTCGTCAAAGGGATTTTAACCTTGTAATGGACCCTTGTAAACTTTCCGTCAGGAGAGGACAATTTGATCGATCTTTCACTGCAGAAGGCGATCTTCTCCGAGGAGATGAAAAGAAGGCCTGCAATGGGACCGGCCGTGGTAGATAAATAGCACTGACAAGCCTTCAGTAGCCTCTCTCCTTCTCTGACAGTGAACAAATGCCTGAATATTTTCTTCAGGCCTCCTACTTGAAGGATTCTTGCTCCCAAGCTCAGCTTCCCCTTCAGTGTTTCAGTCACCCTAGTCCCCAATCTCACTGCAACAAGTAAACAGCAATCATTCAGATACTGGTTCAATTAGAGTCCATGTCCAGCTTCACTGGGGTCAGCCAATCCAGGTTTGAACATAAATATGCTTAAATTTTGACCGATATTCATACTCACCATGTTCCCGGAGGCCATTTGCTAATTTGTCAGCTTTCTTGCCTAGCTTATTCATTCTCTTGAACACCGAACCGGTTCGCGAGATCGTCAGCGTCTTGTCTGCAGGAGTAGCAACAGCAGCAGCATGCCTTTGGCTGGAATTCTCAAGCATCAGCAACCTTGGAATTCTCTCATTAGGAAGTGACACCGAGCAGATTGGACTCTTCATTTACGCTTGGCAATTAGGTGAGAAAAATATATCAAGATTAGCTAATAAAAGAAGCTATAAATGCAGAAGTATTGCTCCTTTGAGAGATATAACAAGCTATTGTTGGTGATTTGGAATTGGTTCAAGGAGAATTGGTGGAGCAAACTTCTATTGTTATAGGTGCTTATAAAGGGAAGCTTCAAGTGGTAGGTGGGTCTCAACTTTCTGTTAGTCCGAGTAGGCTGTGGCTCAGCAGC
>SOPF01018288.1:0-21904 GCA_012979155.1 Hypericum perforatum
AAGGATGGAGCTTTCACAATTGAGGGTGGAGTTCGATATTTCAATTGAATTTCCAATTCCTCGAGTAAACAAGTCTTGTCAACTTCCTCCTTCACTTGTTCCCCATTCATCACTTCTTCATGTGGTTCTTCTTCTTCTTCTTCTTCTATATCCTCTATTTTCTAGATATTTTTCTTACAAAACTCGAGGATACAATCTTCCACAACATCTATCCTCATGCATATCTCTTCATCAAGAGGATGACGCATAACACTATTCATTTTAAACTCAACTTTCTCCTCTCCTATTTGGAGGACCAATTTTCCATTATGAACATCAACCAACGCGTGTGCCGTGTTAAGGAACGGTCTGCCAAGAATCAGTGGGCAAAGCTTGTTCACAGGAAAATCCAGAACCACAAAGTCAACTGGAAAGATGAATTTATCTATCTTTACCAGGACATCCTCAACCACACCGAATGGCTTCTTTATTGTTTAGTCTGCCAACTGAAGTAGCATGGAAGTTGGCTTAACTTCACACAATCCTAGTTTCTGGAATGTAGATAAAGGCATCAAGTTGATACTTGCGCCTAAATCACATAAGCACTTGAAAAACTCGAGTTCACCTATAAAACAAGGAATAGTAAAACTCCCTGGATCTTTTAGCTTTGTAGGAAGATTTTTCGAAATTAGGGAACTATAATCAACTGTGAGGGCGACTGTCTCTTTGTCTTCCCACTTCTTCTTCTTTGTGACTAGTTCCTTTAGAAACTTGGCATAGTGTGGAACTTGATCTAGCATCTCAAGAAAAGAGACGCTTATCTGAATATCCTTCATTTTCTCCATAAAGCAGAGAAATTTCTCATCCATTCCCGACTTTCTCTTTACCCTTTGTGGATAAGGTAGAATGGGAATCATTGGGGGTGGTGATACGTAAACTTCTTCTTCTACCGCAACTCTCTCTTCCAAAACATCATCAACCTTTTCTTGGTCAGAGTCCACCACTTCACTTTCTTTAGCCTTATTGTTGACTGTTTGAGAGGCTAATTCTTTACCACTCCTCAAAGCGATAGCGTTTACATGATCTCTAGGATTTTCTTCAGTAGAACAAGGGAGTGAACCTGAAGCTCTTTGGGCATTTGCCTTTGCAATTTCCCCAAGTTGTATTTCCATGTTTCGCATGGTAGTTGATTGCCCCCTAAGGAATTGTTCCAAATTATTTTGCCTTGCCTCTTGGCTTGCTAATGCCTTCAGGATTTGGCTTTGGTTAGTAGATGACTCTCCGGTCTGTTGGATAAATTTCTCTACCTTATCAAATCTTTCCTCTAGGGCCCCCATTCTTTCTCCCAAAAATCCACGTGGTTGAAAACCAAGTGGTCCTTGTTGTGGTGCACGTAATGGTAGTCCTTTATCAGGAACAATTGCCAGGTTATCGTCGTTGCTCCTATCTTTCCACGAGAAATTAGGATGATTCCTCCATCCAGGATTATATGTTGAAGAATATGGATTGTTCCCCATCCTGTTTCCTCCTTGTCCTTGACCACTAACAAAATTGACGGGCTCAGTTTGTTGGTTCATCATGGCACATTGACTAATGTCGTGGCCAATGTTGCCACATGCTTCACAATTTTGTTGAATAGCAACAGCATCAACCTTGCTACAGGTCAAGTCACGTAACTGTTTTGCCATTAAATCTACCTGAGCTCGTAATGCCAAGGAAGCATCAAGTTCAATCATTCCTCTCTTCTCACTTCGCTCAGTTAGTTCTCTAAGCTCTCCGACTGGCTGTTTTTTTCTCTCATTTGTGATTATTCTGTTTGTTGCTGCCAACTCTTCCAAAATATGGTAGGCTTCATCTCTTTCCTTTCTTAGAAAATTCCCATTAGAAGCAGCATCTACAGTTCCCATTGTTGTCGGTGAAAGGCTAAAATAAAAAGTTTTTAGCAAGGTCTCCTTCGATAAACCATAGTGTGGGCAACTCCTCTGCAATCCCTTAAATCTCTCCCAAGTTTCACTCAAAGAATCTCCTTCATATTGTTCAAAATTTGTGATCTCCTTGACTAACTTACTTGTCCTTGAGTATGGGAAATATTGATCCAGAAAAGTATTTGCAAGTTCAGCCCAAGTAGTTATTGGAGTATCCTTGAGTTGCTTATCCCACAGTTTGGCCTTATCCCTAAGCGTATATGGAAACATTCTTATCTTAACGACATCATCCGAAACTCCCTGATACTTGAAGTTATCAGCTAATTCCATGAAGTTTCCAAGATGGTCATTTGCATCTTCATTAGGTAATCCATAGAACTGACTTGATGCTTGAAGCATATGAATCACTGACGTCTTGATTTCAAAGTGATCAGCTTCAATAGCTGGATGCTAGATTCCTGTTTTTGCTCCTTCATATGTCGGTCTTCCATGGTCCAATAGAGATTGTCGAGGTGCTTGAGCCTCAGCTCCTTGTCCTTCTTGTCGTTGATCCATCCTTTCTTCCCTTAACTTCTTACGTAATGTCCTTTCAAATCGAGTGATGTCCACTTCAAATTCTAATGGAAGGTTTTTAGTGGACCTGGTTAATGGCATGCACGTAACTTGTTTTGCAAGTAACTAAAAATTAAACCTAATAATTTTTTTTTGTTTTTTTATAACAAAAATTAAAATTTCCTAACCAAGTTTGTTCACTAAATTGAGCACTATTTACTCAGTTTCCCCGGCAACGGCGCCAAATTTGATTCACTTCTTTCTGTAGTTCCTCGAATGCGGATTTCATTTTGTGCTTATCCGAAGTGTGTTGTTGATTTGTGCATGAAGATTTTCTTTCTTTTTGTCTCCTGCCACCCTTCGGCGCGCGCCACTAGTATCTTTGGCGTGCTCCAAATATGTCAAGCAAGATGCGGACCAGATTTTGGTTTGCAATGGCGCGCGCAAATATTTTCTGGCGTGCGCCAATGTTCTTCAGAAGAACAATGGCGCGCGCAAATACTTTCTGGCATGCGCCAATTCTCAACAGCAGTAGCACTGAGCAAGTCCAGTAATGTCGATCTTTAGGGAAACGAGTTTCTAGGCTTCGTACTTGGTTTCTGAACTTGTTTAGGGGGTAAATTATGAAGATTGGTTGACTTATAACACTAACAACTTCTAAATTAAAGATCAAAATGTTAAAACAAGTGAAAAGTCTTCAAGAGTTCAAAACAAACAACTTACAATCTAATTTAGCAAATTTAACTAAAAGTGAGTTCAGAACCATTCAAACACATGAAATCAATCAACTCAGGGGGTTTATGATCCGAGTGTTCCAAGAGCAACAAACCTACACTTTCGCGCTAGATTTGTCTAAGTTGAACATTAGCTAAACATAAACTAATTAAATGTTCTTTCGACTCTACTAATTGATTCAAACTAAGCTAAGAACAAATTATGAGTATCACTCAGTGGATAACTGAGTACTTAAGTAGATTTCTCATTGATTAAGCACCTAGTTATCTAGTTAACCTTTTAAGCTAATTCCCTCTCCTTTCGGTCTCAAGTTTTAGCTAAGTTCATAGTTATGGTTATCTACTTAGATTTTATCACAGCCAACTAGTCTAAATCGTTGTCAATGGCAAGAACTAGTGTGATCGAATCTTACCTTAAGTCCATTAACTAGAACATATTAACATGCATTTTGAACCCCTTGAATTAACTGATTACATGTTAGTTTTTAGGTCCTAAACTCACAAAATCAACTACTCATACATACTTGATAGAAACTCAAATATAAACAAGAACAACATACTTAACATTAAAAACAAAATGAAAAATTACCCTCAGGCCCCTCTGGTTTGCGAAAATTCGTGTTTTAGCCCCCCTATTATTTTTTATTAGCATTCAACCCTTGAATCTTGTCAAAAGTGCATAATTTAGCCCCTGTCGCCGGAATCCGACGATTTCTCCGGCGAAATGGCACCTAAGATTACAAAAATACCCTTTTCCTTTAAAAAGTAAAAAAATAAATTGAAATACAATAACAATTCGTATTGAGCTGAAATTTTTCATGATGCATCCTGAGAATATACGTGATTTACGTAAAATATTTCAGAAATTTTTGAGGTACAAAAGTATTTTTTTTATTTTTCAACATTCCAAAATGTTGTAAAATCATATAAAATAGAAAAATTGTCTAATTAGGCTGAAACTTGTCCCATGTGTTCTTAAGCATATTTAGTGAATTTAGGACCTAAAACTTGTTCTATGTGTCCTATAGAATCTTTAGTAAAGACTCCATCTTTAGTAAAAAAATAAATTAAAACTCTATATTTTTGGTATCTACAGACTATTTCAAAATTGGCTCGTGAGAATCCAGACTTTTTGATTCCTTAATTTATTAAATATGCTTAAGAACACATGGGACAAGTTTCAACCCAATTAGACAATTTTTCTATTTTATATGATTTTACAAAATTTTGGCACGTTGAAAAATAAAACAAATACTTCTGTACCTCAACAATTTTTGAAATATTTTACGTAAATCACGTATATTCTTAGGATGCATCATGAAAAATTTCAGCTCAATACGAATTATTATTGTATTTCAATTTATTTATTTACTTTTTAAAGGAAAAGGGTATTTTTGTAATCTTAAGTGCCATTTCGCCGGAGAAATCATCGGATTCCGGCGACAGGGGCTAAATTATGCACTTTTGACAAGATTCAAGGGTTGAATGCTAATAAAAAATAATAGAGGGGCTAAAACACGAATTTCCGCAAACCAGAGGGGCCTGAGGGTAATTTTCCCAAAACAAAATGAAGAGTAAAAGAGAAAAAAGCTTATCAAAGTTCAAGGAAGCTTTTTTCTTCCTTTTCTCACGTCCATGGCAGAGAGAGAGAGAGAGTGTGTGTCTGTATGTTCTTTTTTCGTCCTACCCTCTCTGCTATCTCTCCCTTGCCAAAATTACCAAAAATTACAAAAGTCAAAAGTCAAAAGCTAAGATAATTAATTTTTAATCCTAATATCCTAACTACTCCTCCAATGACTTCCTTAAGTGTCTGCCACCCTCACAAGAAGTTAATCTCCGAGTGTCTTGGTTTCCCCACATGTTTCCATTCAGTTTGAGCAAGTGGGATGACCAAATTCAGTCACTGTCTATCACTGGCGTGCGCCACTCGTGCCTCTGGGGTGTGCCATATTTTCAAACATCCGGTCGTTCGCGTCTTTGTCATTTGAGTCTGGTCGTTCGAGTCCTCGAGCATCAATGGCATGCGCCAACAACCTATGGCGCGTGCCATGTCCATCAGACTTGCACCTCTTGCTTCTACGACCTTGATTTCGCCCTTTCCTTAGCTCCGTCGATCACACTTCCTCCTCAAGTCCAAGAATAAGCTCCTAAAATCACAAAAAAAACAATAAGAAAGCATAACACACTCAAAATCACAAAGAACAAAAAAACTAAAGCAAGACGATAAGAAAACGACTAAAACATCCTAAAAATTCTAAAATGATCCTAAGAAATAAATACAACGAATGAGTGTTTTAGGCACTCATCACCCCACACTTAAAAGACACATTGTCCTCAATGTGGTGATAAAAAACATGCATAATAAAAGATGAAAACAAACATAACATCACAATTAAAAACAAAAACTAAATAAGAATAAGGAGAAGAAAAAGCCTGTGATCATTGGTCTGGTGGAGGTTGGAGGTGGTTCCGGAGCCATTCCCAGTTAGCTACATCAGTTGCATCGCGAGCTGCAAGTTGGTCGCAAAGATCTTCTTGGTCTGCATGGTCTGGTCCCAGCGCTGACTGTTCATTGGACAAATTCTCTACCTGGTACTTCAAATCCTCAATGTGCTTGGTCAACGTCTCTATTTTGCTTTCCAGGTAATCAATATGCTCAGAAAGATCGTTGATGTCTTCCTGGTATTCTGGTTTTGGTGTATCATCGCCGTCACAAAGTTGGTCTTGAACTGACTTGCGGTCCTCCCATTTGATGAATTCGTAGGAGGTGACACCTTCCTTATCGATCTTCGAAATGAGATGCCAAGCTACTAATTTATCGATGTTGATCTTCCCACATGAGACTTTTTTGCCCGGAGCATCATATCCTGGAAACAATTTCAGTACCAAAACATAGACAAGACTACCAAGACTAAGGTTCCTGGGTTTCTGTAATTGGAGCGTGCGAGAGATTACATCACAAATCAATGCAAATGTACTAAACAGATTTCTCTTCTGAATGCAATGCAATTGGTATAATTGGCTCCTTGTGACCCGACTAGCTTGATGTTGACCACTAAAGCTATAACTCATAAAGTGATGCAAAACATTATAGGTCAAATCGTTGAAAAAGATGGATGAGGCTTGTGCTATAAACCGAGAGAAACTAGTCAGACTTTGCCATGTACTATGGACAGTTATAGTATCTTCAGAATTAAAGTCCACTTTCTTATCCCTGTCCTTAAGTTCTAGTACTTCCGTAAGTAGGTCGCTCACTATGGTGACAGGTTTACCATAAAGACGTGTGGTGAATTGGGAGGAATCACTCTTAACAATGATCGTGCAGAAAAATTCTAACACAACTTGGGGGTCAATGTCAAAAGATAATCCCGAAATTCTTGTCCAACCTACGCAATCTAATGCTTCACGCACTTCATATTCAATACCTAACATTCGCATGCATTTCCAATCAATTACCCAATGACCAAAAACAGAATAATTTTTAAACTTAGTATACCTGTCACCCTCCCAATCGTTTAAGATTAGAAAAGGCGCACCATACCTTTCTGCCATGTTACCAGGTTGATGGGGTTGAGAGGAAGAACCTAAAGCATCAGTGGTTGTAGTATATTGTCGCTTGGATGCATGAGAGGATGAGGCCTTGGGTGCCATTGAAGAATTGGTGCTTGACTGTATTGATGGTTTGATCAATTCGAAGGCCTCTGTGAGGAGAATAAAGCCTAGTCGTCGGATTGTGATATCGTTGACAGACGAACTCGGAATCTGCAAAATAAAATCAGATTATGGTATTTTGGTTTCTTTAGAGGGAGTTGGAGGAATTTGAAAAAGTTTGAATGAAGGGGAAAGTGAGGAAGAAGATGGAGAAGTCGGGGTTTTAACCCAGAATTCCCGAGGGCCAGCGTATGCTAGCAAGCCAGCGTATGCTGGGGTCAGCTTCTACCTCATTCATGCTTTTGCTCCCACACAAGCTCTTGATCTATGAAATTAACGCACATTACTTATTTTTCGAGAGTAACCATATATACATTCCCTTAAAAACCCACAAACTCAGGGAAACTCGAATGAGTGACTTAAAAAATTCAAAAGAAAATTGAGAAAAGAATGTAGTTCTAAGTTAACGTTGTTAGCTTGACGGTCAGGACTAATTACTGAGGACCTGGGTCTTCGAGTTCCAGCTGTGATTTGTGTAAATCAAGATGATAGGTCAAGATTTCCTCCAAGTGTTCTTTGTTCACTTCAGGGACCAATTTAGTGTCACCATTTCACATTTGAACTCTTGATGGTTGTTCTTCCTGCTTGGGAGTAGGATATGTAGATATAATATTAGGCAGTTCAATATCACTACTCAAGCAAGTGTACCTCAAGTGTCCTGGTGCTGGTTCACACTCCATTTTTGGTGATAACATGGGCCATGTTATATTGCTTGGCTCAGATGACACTTGTTCTTCAATATCGGGGCCTTCCACCTCCTTTTCAATTTCTTGCACTGCCATTGGTTGACTTATGTCATGCTCTTTTTCATTATGCTAAATTGCCAGTTCATCAGTAACATTGATTTTGTGGCAATCATCTTTTATGGCAGGGTGCTTAGCTACTTCAAACACGTTGAGAATGACCTCATCATCACAATTCTTAAACCGCAATTCTCCCTTTTCCACATCAATGATTGTCTTCCCAGTGGCCAGGAATGGACGACCAAGGAGGAGTGGCATATCATGATCTTCTTCCATTTCCATGACAACGAAGTCGACTAGAAAGATTAAGTTGTCCACCTTGACTAGCACATTCTCCACAATCCCTATTGGCATAACCATTGATCTATCTGCAAGCTGAAGGACTATTGATACTGGTTGAATATCTCCCAATCCAAGCTTTTGAAATACTGAAAATGGTATGAGGTTGATGCTGGAACCAAGATCAATCAATGCCTTCTCGAATATTTGACCTCCAATAGTGCATGGAATTGTGAAGCTACCGAGATCCTTCATTTTCTGAGGAAGATCGTGATTCAACACCTCACTACATTCTCTAGTTAATGGGATAACCTTCAAATCATCAATATTCTTCTTCTTGGAAATAAATTCCTTGATCCATCTTCGGTAAGTAGGCATCTGCTCTAATGCATCAAAGAGCAGGATATTGATATGGAGGTTTTTGAAAAGCTCTAAGAATTTCTGATAGTTCGTGTGTGAAACTTGCTTGATCAATCTTTGAGGAAATGGTGGTGGAGGATACGTTCTTTTCTCTTTCTTCTCAGGTTGCCTTCTTTCCTATTTTCTTCCATAATGTGAGCCCAGTGTATGCTGGATAGGCAGCGTCTGCTGGCCTTGGCTACTGCCCAAATAGTCTTCTTTCTTGGACAAGCCCAGCGCATGCTGGTCGGCCAGTGTTCGCTGGGTATCACGGCTGTACCCCTCTTGTTCAGCTATTGGCTTGACTTTTTCATCACGTAACTTGTCTTCTCCAATGATAGGATTAACTTGTAGCTCATCTTCCTCTTCCGCAACTATCTTCCTTGGAGGAGTGTTTACTTGAGTCTTCACCACATTCTTCCCCAAGTCTAAACCACTTCTAGTTGTGATTGCTTTGCAATGCTCTTGTTTGGTGGGAGGAGCTTCGGTGTTACTTGGAAGAGTACCAGGCAGTCTTGTATTAAATTGTGTTGCCAGCTAGCTGATTTGCACTTCAAGATTGTGAATGGTTGCTTCATGACTCAACATTTGCTTGCGTAACTCATTCTCACCTCATCGATCTTGCGGTAGTGGTCTTTGCTGCTGCCACCTTTGTTGATATGGTTGAAATTGTTGAGGTGGAGGGCCTTGTACATTCCCTCCTCCGTAAGGCAGTCTCAGATGTTGAGGTACCTGCTATCTTGCATTGTTCTTCCATGAAAAATTTGGATGGTTTCTCCAACCCGGGTTATACGTACTGAATATGGATCATTATTCATGTTAGTATTACCCACAAAATTGACAGGCTCAGTAATTAATGAACAACTATCTGTGCTATGTGATCCATTACAAATTTTGCAAACTTGAGAAGATAATGTTGCTTGCAATGACATTGATCCTTGCACTAGTTGTGTAAGTGTTGCAACTTGTGCTTTCAAAGCATTTACCTCATCATTGTCTTGTACACTAGCAACTCTTCTTCTCTTAGTTCGATCTCCCCAATCGTGGTTGTTAGTAGCCATGGCTTCAATAATTTGGAAACCATCAACTTCTGACTTGTTTGTCAAATCTTCTCCGGCCGCTGCATCTAGGTTGACTCGAATTTGTGGCTTATATCCATTGTAAAATGTTTGGATAAGTATCCATTCAGGTATCTGATGATGTGGGCATTCATGAAGTAGTCTTTTGAAGTGATGCCAAGCCTCGTACAACGATTCACCACCTAGCTGTTTAAATTGAGAAATCTTGTTACGAAGTTGGGTGGTTTTACCTAGAAGATAATGCTTTTCCAAAAACTTGTCGGCAAGCTCGTCCCACGTTGTGAAGGTACCGGCTGAAAATGAATCTACCCACTCTCTAACATCATCTTTCAAGCTATACTTGAACAGTCAAAGCTTGATGGCATCTGGTGTGACACCATTGTACTTCACTGTCGAACAATGATCCTCGAAGTTTCGGATATGCTTTGCGGGATTTTCTGAGGGATAACCTCCGAATTAGTCTTTTTCAACCATTGAAAGGAGGTTGCTCTTTATCTCAAAGTTGTTCACCTCCACGGTTGGATACTCTATACTTGATCGAAGATCGACAAGCCTTAGGTGTGACTTGTGTCTCATAGCGACAGGAACTACTTGTCGATCAGCCATCTCTTCTACATGTAAGTTTCTTCTCTTGATTCGTTGAATAGTCTATTCAATCTCCGAATCTTGTTCAAGAAGAGGTTGGTTCTCACGACGAGTATTTGGCATTCACCTCCTATACTTGTATGGTACTATAACACTCAACAGAGAGGATTAAATGCAATAAGTAACAATGAAACAAGTAACAAAGCTTAGTCTCAAAATTAAGAACACTTGTTCCAATATTAATGAAAACAACTTTAAACTTCTAGTCCCCGGCAACGGCGCCAAAAACTTGATGTTGTCCAAACTAGGATCAATCATACGTGCAAGAATTACACGATCGCACAAGTAATATTGTGATAAGTAGGATCGTCTCCACAAGGAATAGCAAGTGAAAGTTGTTCGCCAAGTACCAGTTTATGCGTTCCTAGATCTTAAGCTAAGCGAACGGATCGTTGGGTTGATGATCTAACACTATTACTACCAATAATATCACAAAATCTCAAGGTTGTCAATCTCAATCTTTTAACGATACTTCTAAACTACAAACTCAATATCGCTACGAATCTAAGTTTGTCAAGCCTGGATTCATTAACAATATCAAATTGAGATAAGCATATGAAAGCTATGATCTAAACCAAGTTATCATCCTTGATCGTCGAATAAGCATTCATTGAATCGAGTATAAATAAGAACTTCAACGATAAAAATAATCTTAAAAACAAAGGAAATGAAAGTACCTTGATGATATCAAATTCAAATGATGATTTCAATATTCTCAAGAACAATATCCAAAAACATAAAATAAAGTCTAAAACACTCCAATCTACAACTTGGAGGATTTCTTGGCTAAGCTCTCTTGATCTTCTTCTTTTTTCTTCCAAGCTCCCTTCTTTTCCCCCTCCAAGTCTTGTTTCTCTGCCTCCCTACTCCCTCTCTTATCCTTTGCCAAAAGTTGTGGGCCAACCAACTTTAGACCAAGCTAAATGGGAAGAAGCAATTCTTCTTGTCCCCTGCCAAAGGCCAGTGTACGTTGGGAAGCCAGCGTACACTGGTGTTGCATTCTGTCTCTTTTTGCTCTCCTGGCTCGGTCATCCCAACATACGCTGGGAAGCCAGCATATGTTGGGAAGCCAGCGTACGTTGGGGTCAGCTACTGCCCCTTTTTCTCTTTCTTGCTTCTCTTCCTCAAACTGACCCAGCGTTCGCTGGGTGGCCAGCGTTCGCTGGCCTTGCATTCTATCCTTTTCTCTTGTCTTGCCTTTAAGCTTCTACTCGTTGTCCAACTCGATGCACATGACCACCGATCTTTGCTCCAACTCCTCAAATGCTCCAAAATACCTACAAAACACACAAAAGCAACAGACAATCTTCTCCTTGACAAAACAAACCAAATAAAACAAAATGTAGACAAGACTCGACTAAACATTTCCTAAAACATGATGAAAACTTAACAAACTAAGACTAAATAAATGCATGTTAACACATGCATCATCTAGCTCTTTTTTCGGCGAAAAAACAAGGTGATTTTGCATTTTCTAGATTAACTATAGAGTGGTAGCACGTCGGCTCCGCTTAATCGGTGAGTTCAGTAAATTCTCCAATTCTAATCTTACGTCAAGATGAGTTCCTCCCTGCATTTGGATGTTCACCTCCTGCCAAATGTTAAGACTGAAAGAGCATTTAAAAAATAGGTAGAGTATGGTCTCCGATTGGCCTGCACAACACGGACAAGATTCAGGAAATTCAATCCCACGCCGAACCAGGTTAGCATGAATGGGGAGGTTATTGTCGAGTAACCTCCATAGGAGGGTCTTTATCTGGGGAGGACATTTTAGATTCTAACATCTACGCCAATGTTGAGTTTTTATGTTCGACAGATTTACTAGGGGAGATTCTTCCCACTACGAGAGAAAATCGACATAGTAACCATTTTTAACCGAGTATTCTCCACTATTTGAATGCTTCCAGCCTATTAAATCTGAGAGGTTTTGGGAGCTTAACCGGATTCGCAAGATACGTGAAACATCATCCTCTTTAAAACATTGATAGAGCAGGGGTCTATTCCATTCGCCGTTTTGAATAAAATTGGAGACATGGGAATAGAAGTTAGACCCCGGGTAATGGTAACGCAGGATGCCCCTATCAGTCTTAGGAATCCATGGATCCATCCATACTCTAATTGATGATCCTTGACCTATTTGCCATTCAATGCCCTTTCGAAGAAGTTGTACCCCGTTGAGAATACTTCTCCATGTGTAGCTGGAATTTGGATTGAGTACAGTCTCCAGTAAAGGCCATCGGGGGTAATATTTTGCTCTCAAAATATTTGCTACTAGAGAATATGGGGAAGTCAAGAGTCTCCATCCTCGCTTGGCTAACATGGCTCGGTTAAAGTTTTGAAGCCTTCGAAAGCTGAGACCACCATTACTTTTCAAATGACAGAGCCTTTCCCAACTTCGCCAGTGGATCTTTCTGTTGATTCCGTCACCACCCCAATAGAAATCACAGAGCATATTCTCAATCCGCTCGCAAGTTCCAGCAGGTAATTTGAAATATCCCATAATATACGTTGGGATTGACTGTAGAACCGATTTAATCATTACCTCTCGTCTAGCTCGTGATAACATTCTCACCTTCTATGTGCCAATCTTTTCCCGTATTCGAGTCTCCAGTATCGAGAAAATATGTTTCTTTGATCTGCCAATTAGAGTAGGAAGACCCAGATACTTCTCCTCCTTGCCACTTATCCGTACACCGAGCACTTTCAATAGACGTCCAGCTGCAGAATTCTCAACATTACGGCTAAAGGTAATAGCACTTTTTTCTAAGTTGACTTGTTGGCCCGAAGCTTGAGTATAGATGTCTAATATTTTGAGGATGTTCCTGCATTCAGTTTTATTAGCGCGGCCAAAAAGTAGGGCATCATCAGCGAAGAAAAGATATGTGAGCGAAGGAACTGACCGAGTTAAATGAACTCCATGAATTAGGCCTTTCCTGTGTGAGTCGAGTAATAATGCGCCAAAATCTTCAGCTACCAGTAGGAAGAGATAGGGAGATAAAGGATTCCCTTGGCGAATACCTCTGGTTGGAGTGAAAGTATCGCTTATACATCTGTTCACTTGGACGGCGTAAGTGACTGTCGTGACACATCTCATAATAAGTTCCACTACTCTGTCATTGAAGCCTAACGCCTTCATCATGTGCTCTAAAAAACACCATTCGACCCTGTTATATGCCTTTTTCATGTCAAGTTTAATAGCACAAAGTCCATTCTTTCTAGAAGTCTTCTTCTTAAGATAGTGGAAGACCTCAAAATCGATTAGTGCCACATCAGTAATCAGACGTTCCAGAATAAAAGCCCCCTGATTCTCATGGATAATATCATTCATAAAGCTCTTTAACTAATTGGCAATTACCTTCGTGACCAATTTCATGACCATGTTGTATAAGCTGATTGGCCTATATTCAGAGCATAGAGTCGGATGCTTGGTTTTCGGGATGAGGACTATAATTTTCTTATTTAGACTAGTAGGGTCTCTGCCTTTATTCAAAATTCCAAGGACCATCTCGGTAATAGCTAGCCCTACCATGGTCCAATATTTTTGATAAAAGATAGGAGGCATACCGTCAGGTCCAGGTGCTTTGGTCAGATGCATTTGCGACAGTGCCTCACTGATTTCCTTTGCCTCATAAGGTTTTATGAGCGTATGGTTCACCTCGTTAGTCATCTTTGATGACACCATGTTGATAACATGCTCCATCCGTTGACAAGGAGAACTTGTGAAGAGTTCCATATAGTACTTCTGAAAGGTACTTTCCATGGATGCTTGATCTTGTATCAAAATACCTCGATCATCCTGAACTTCAGTGATTTTATTACATTCCCGACATTCTTTAGCTCTTAAATGAAAGAACTTGGTATTCTTATCACCATCTTTAAGCCATTCAATTCGCGATATATGCACCCACATCTGTTCCTCTCGTATTAATATTTCTTCCCGTTCCTTCATGCAGATAGATAGCCATTCTTTTGAGGCGTCCGAGGGGGGATATGACTGAAGCTTATGGATTTTAGACTCCAGAATGTTTATTTTCCTTCTCACACAACCGAAGGTCTCATTCTCCCATTGTGATAGAATCGTGCTACAGGCTTGTATCTGGTCTTCGAAGCTGTTCCTTGTCGAGGATTCATTCCATCCAGAACGGAGTACTGATTCAAAACTAGAGTCCCTCATCCATATGGTCTCAAAGCAAAAGCAACGAGGCGGACGAACCACTTCAACTCGCTGAATTTTACAAATAATCGAGGAGTGATCATATTTGAACCTTATACCAGCTGTTGCTTGCGAAGCAGGAAAGAGATCAAACCATTCCTCGATAGCAAAGCATCTGTCCAGTTTGCATTCCACTGAGTTAGTACCGACCTGTTTATTCCACCATGTGAAGTGTAGACCATCTTGACGTACTTCCCGAAAGCTGCAATCCTCCACAGTAGATGAAAATGAATGTAGGCGTGGAGTCGGGATAGTACGTCCTCCCCTCTTTTCTGCCATTGAAAGAATTTCATTGAAATTGCCGAGATATAGCCATGGTAGGTGTGATTGACTTTTCAGCAGACGTATAAGGTTCCAAGTCTGGAATTGATCCTTTTTTACTGGCCAACCGTAGATACCCGTTAGCCTCCATGTAGCACCGTTCTCCACTTTTACGTCAATATGGTGTAGTGACAAGGACAACAAAGTAACATCTAGTGACCTCCTCTATAGTAGCATTAAGCCCCCACTTCTGGCTCTACCCTCACCTTCACACGAAACAAAAATTCCATACTCAAATCCCAATCTCCATTTTAAAGGTTCCGCTTCACTTTCTTTCAATTTTGACTCTGATAAGAAAACCACCCTGGAGTTGCAGGCTTTAACTAGCCTGCTAAGTCGTTGAACTGCATGTTGACTCCCCAACCCATGGCAGTTCCATGCCAAGAGATTCATGGCGACTGGCGGTGCTGCCGAGCAGACACCGCCTGATTAGAAAGTTCGTCGTAGATCCCTGAAGCGAGCTCTGTACGCTTGCTAACCCAAGATTCCAGAACTCCCTCTGCATGCAAAGACGGTAATGCAATCTGCGTAATTTACTTGTTTTCTTGACCACACATCAACTACGAAGCTAGTATACATGCGAGATGTATACGAGAGCTTGAATCTTGGATATGTTAAATTTGTATACTTTTTGTTTTCTTGGGCTAAATATCATTTAACAAAGAACTATCAAGTCTTTTATCCGCATCTAATTACACATCAACATACATGTGACATTGTAATTTTTTAAGTCATCACATTTGTATAGACGGTAATGCAATCTGCATAATTTACTTGTTTCTTTGGGTGAAGTAATCTGAAATATACATCACACAACAACTTCAAAAGGAAGGCAAAAATATGGTCCCATAAAGAACATGGTTCATGTGTGAGGCAGAGATGAACGGACCCTTAGCCCAAAACTAACCAGTCAAATAAAACAGGCCCGTGTTTCTGCAGCCCAAGAAGGAACGAATAAAGATTGATTCCCATTTTCATAACAGTACTTGGAGAATCTTCTAAGGCTAGATCCTGTAAGATGGCATCGACTATATAATTACAAATTTGACTCCTGATGCAGAATGACTTCGATCAAAAGTCTAATTAATTGGACCACCGTGGCCAAGAACTCAACAAAATGAGTGCCCCCAAAGGTCAGAAAGCTGGTGAAACTATTTTGATTGATTAAATCAAAATAAACATACCATTGTGCAAATTAATTAATCATAAAAGAAGATGGCGATGCATTTGTGAAATTAATTAAACTAAAGAACAAGGTCCTCATCATGTGCTACGAATGAGGTCAAGTGAATATTCAAAAGTAAGTCAAGAAATGACAGACTACAATAAATCTTGATCAACTCCAAGGAAGCAAAGAACAATTTCAAAAGTCACAGTAGCCTGAAGCTTGAGCTTCGGTCTCCTTCTCTTCCTTATCACTCGCAACTCCATTTGCATTTTCCTCGGCATTTCTGCATCCTCGACGAGGGATTGAACTTGCTCGTCCTCCGACAAAGGCTCCTCCACACAATCATTCTCGAAAGCATCAGCTGGAACCTCGTACATCCAAACTTGTGGTTTCAAAGGGTCTTTCACCAGCACATACTTCCCTTCCTTCAACTTCATACACAAGTCTGACAATACTCTTCATAATCCCTCACATTATTAGTGGTATTCAGATTGATCTGCTTGGCAAACTCCCTCCGCTTGTATCCCCCGATAGCCAAAATCACGTAGTTCAAATGATCCCTCGGATGAATTCATTAGATCAGCACGAGCCAACAAAGCCTAGGCGGTCCACTTTGCGAGCTTGTTAGCGTTATTCTTTAGTCGTTCACCAAAACTGCATCCCTCTGGGTCTCAAGCTTCTGCCTCTAGTCGACTCCGGAATACTTCGAGTCAAACTCATTGAGCGCATTCACGGTCAAGACCGACTTCTGGTTTTTAACCTCTGCAACACCGTGCACCTCACACCTTGCAACAAGGTAAATATCATTATCAAGCTTCCACTTCCGATACTAAGCCACCAACGCGACCTCCTCGCCCTCGGTGGCAAACAGGTTACCCTCGTCGAATGCCACATTATTCCAGTCCCAGACCAACAAATCCAACTGCGACCTGTTCCGCTTATCGAGGAACAACTTATTCCCAACCCTCTGGACCACAATGTCGCACAGATAGACCAACCTAGGGGGCACATTAGCGTGGCAAGTATCGTATCAGTAGTGAAAACCCTCGCTTGATCCTCATTAGCCAACCTCCTAATAATAGGATCATCAGTGGTGGTTAGTGGTTACCTTGAAGAAGTTGCGGTTCTTGAACCGCTCGAGCCGGCGCTCGTTCTTCGGGGTGATGCATAGACCAATCCGCCGCATAAGACGAGGTCCTCGGGGTCCGATACCGAGAAGGTGGCGAACGGGATCTGGTCGAGCAAGTTCCACTCCGGCTGGATGTCCACGGATGATTTGAAGGCGGCGGCCTCCCGTCGGGGATGGTTCTGGTTGCCACGGTTCATGTGGTACATCCTATCGCGGTGGGACCGCTCCCGCTCTAAATCCCGCTTCTTCTGCTCCACCTCATCGTCGCGCCGCTGCTGGAGGTTGGACCGGTTGTTCGGGAGCCACTTCGGGCCGAACCGGGGCCGCGGGGCGGCTTGTCTTGTTAAATGTTAAACACCAAAACTCATTTTTGAAATATATAAAAACAATCGAATTTTTCGTTCAAAAAAAATTGTCAATTTTCGAATTTTTCTATATGATATTAAAGTAAAAGAAATAGTTCGAATTCATATTTGATTTGCTATTAGACGAATTAGTTCGAATTCGAATTTAATCCGATTCAAACCTTGGTTAAGGCTACATGGTTATTCATGGACCGGACTCCATTCGGTGATCCGGCCGAGCTTGTCGAAAGGGACGTTGAAGGTGGAAGTTGTGTCCCGTGGGCCCCACCCCACCCCACCCCACCGAGTTGCTGGTGACGGTCCCCAGTTTGAATTCTGCTCCCATTTGGAAATCCGTAGTTTGTTTCGCTATGAAAAATTATAGTTAACGACGACGACGACGAAGAAAAAAGAAGATAGGGTAGTAGTTTTGAAAATTCCTAGGCCTCCTCACGTATCTGGGCCTCGTTCAAGTTTATGGGCTTTTGAATTGGACATTATCCATATCATGGCCCAGATCCTTGACTCGGGTTGATGAGATGTTTGATTCCAAAACAAACTACTTAATTTAAGAATTCTCGACTTCAAATATCAAAGATCACAAAAAATTGTACAAGATATGATCCATACCATAATTGAGAAAGGCGATTAATCTAAGTGTAAAATTTCACTTATTTTAGTTATAATGGTGTTTTATACTTATTTTAGCTTAAGCATTTCTCTTTATGAAGTAGGCAATAAATATCAGGTTCAATAGTGCTCAATTTTAAATTATTTACTCTGAAAAGTGTTTGTAATCAATCATAATTGTCAATAATAGAAGTAAAAACTACAAAATATAATATAAATAAACATATCTAGTATGTTTTATGTACTATATTCGTCAACTCCAGCACCTGATGGACAACAGGATGTCCGTTTGTATAACAAATTGAAGTGTAAATTTTTACTTAAAGAATCTAGCAAAGATTAAACTCTGAACATCAATCATATTGTAACCTATTTTGTTGTTAGGCCAAATATCTTTTGGTTCATTTGTAAAAAATTTAAATTTCTACAATGGTGACCAAATTCAACCTGAAACATAACAGACAAAAGAAGAAATTTCAAAAAGTTAAAAAATAAATAGAGAGAATATAAAAGGGGAGGGTCGGAGACTAAGGGTGATCAGCCGACATGATAGTGGCTTCCATGATTATATATTATGAACCACTTTAGTTTTTACAGAAGAAAAGGAAGGAATTTTTTTTGCTTTGTTTATAATACAAATTCACCATAAACAATTAAACTGAATAAAAATTCTTCTACTAGACGAGATCTTGAATTTGAACAGTTATTAAATATTTGTTTATAAGTTTTGTTACATTTAGAAATCTTTATTCTACTCGAATTAAAAATAATTATGTAATAACTAACTAAACAAATAATCATGTATAATTGAACTGATCAAGCAATAATCATGTAAAACAACGTATTGACCATGTGTTACACATGATCACCAACAATAGATTAGGGTTTCACATAAAGGTACCCCGAACTATTGTGGAGTTGGATCCACCCCGTGTGCGTGTGACGTCCAATTCACAGCTCTGCTTCCATGAGTCCCAAAAAGTTGCCATTCCTTTCACACGTTGCCCAACACTCGTCAATGAAAATATGTGATTTAAAATTTTATAATTTGTGAAAATTGACAAATCTAATTATAATTTAATTTGAAAATTTAATTATAATTAATTTCGTATCAAGTTATGTATATTACTATATATATAAAAAAGTTCAAAAAATGTGGGAAATAAGAGAGGAAAAAGGCGGAAGTGCGAAAAAAAAAGGTGAGCGAGGGAGACGAAAATCGGGGGAATTAAAAAAAGGGGAATTAACAATATTTATTATTTTTATTTTCATTTTAATATCCAGATTTTAATTTTTTAGTATAAATTTTAATCTAAATTCTGTATTTTTATTATTGAAAATTTAAGCTATATAAAGTTTTCTTTTAAATATACTAATTAGATATATTAGTCATATTTATCATATAATTTCTTATATTACTATATTGTTATTTGAGTATAACAAACAAGGATAAGAAAAAATGTGTGAAACATCATGATTCTAGAAAATGTTAAACATGTTTTTCTAGTTTTTTTGTTTTTTTATTAAATATTAAATATTTAAGAATCAATTTGAATTCGATTCGAATTTGATTCAAAATTGAAGAGTTATAATTTATATTCAGTTCATCTAATGATGAACTAAATATGGATTAATGTTTTGATGAATTCAAATTTGAATTTGTTGGAATTCGAACCGTGCCAAAGTCTACTTTAAAGTCTCTTCACATTCATATTACTATTCTAAATCAAATAATAATAATAGAGTATTGTTGGATGAAAAAGATCGTGAAAGTCAAGATCGATCTCGTGACGGCTCTAGATACTTGCTCCAAGGTCGATTTAACTAAGAGTAACTACGGGTGGCCGTAGCCAGACTACTTCTACCTAAACTACTGCCTAGACTAAAGCCGGAACTTGACAAACTTGAGTTGATATGTGTATGGTTGATGTTGGATACCTTCTGTCTTCCTCGGACATTTTTTATATAGGTGTAATACTCTGTCTTCTACTTGCACTCGAACTCCTTCAAAGCCTATTTTGATAATGTTATCTTTATCCGAGTGAAATATTTATCCTAATTTCATTAGGACTTATCCTCTCTGGTTAATTAGGAGTCCGAGTTTGCTGCTTCTCTCTTGGGAGATCGACCATATACGGTCTCTTGACATGGTTTATCAACATCCGATAGGTGTCACTAGCCAAAGTCATGGCACCCTTCGCCTTTCGGAGCTTCTAGGTGTCATTAGGCAAAGGTCATGATACTATTTGCCTTTCGGAGTCTCTAGGTGTCGCTAGACAAGGTCATGACATATTTTGTCTTTCGGAACCTCTAGGTGTCACTATGGAAGTTCATGACTCTTTATCTTTCGAAACCTCTTGGTGTCGCTAGGCAAGGTCATGACACCCTTCGCTTTTTGGAAGCTCTAAGTGTCACTAGGCAAGGTCATGACACCTTTTGCCTTTCGGAACCTCTAAGTGTCACTAGGCAAGGTTATGACACCCTTCGCTTTTCGGAAGCTCCAAGTGTCACTAGGCAAGGTCATGACACCCTTTCCTTTCACACTTTGCTCCTTCAAGAGACCGACAAGCCGTGTCTACCGAGGGTTCGAGGGCCTCTCTCCGTCGGGAGGCCGAACCTTGCAGGAATATTGATGCATCGACGGAGATTAAAGAACATATTAATAAAGCCATGAACAATCTTTATCTATTGAAGCTTATCATGCGGACAAACTACACGATCAATCTCTTCTATCTCAAGTTAAAATCTTGATTAAAAAAATTAATAAATCTGTTAATATAGTTCTTCCACTCATAAATTATATGTCACAATTTTCTCTTTTAATATGAGAATTCTTCATATGGTTGAAAAAAAGGGAGATTCGGTGAAGTGAACCCGATCCCTTTGCGCGGAGACAATTATAAAATAATATAGTGTGCGTGTATATATATATATATACACACACCCTCCCTTAGTATTGAAAACCTATCACTATTGCAAGTACAACTTCATGTCATATGTAGAATTCCTTTTGACGCAAAGCATATGTAGAATTCCGGTGCTAAAATTTTCTATAACCTAGCCCTCTCTTTTGATGTTTCATTTTTTTAATCTCTCATATTCAAAATAGAAATGTTTTTAAAGATAAAATTTTATATCACTCGTATTTAGTTACACGTGATAAGACTGAATTATGGACTTCCATTCGTTTTTTGGGTAAGTGGATTAGATTTATATTTAGTACAAAAATAATTACAAAGACATGGATTTACATAAGAGTACAAACAATCCCCGTTAAAAAATCATCCAAAAATATAAAAACTAGATTACATATGCAATCAATCAAAAAAATTAATTTTATGAATAATCTCGCATGGATCATAATTGCACCAAAAAACAAAGTGTAGGAGTTCATGTAGGGGGAGGCTCACTCAAATTCCTTGGGTATCACAGCAGCCTACTTGATAACGCTAATTATCGTAGGATATTTACCATCATTATTAATTCCAACTTGAATAGCTACGGCTCGGAAAATAACTGCCCTCTCATTTAATAATCTCATTTGCTTGAGCCAAATTTTTTAAGAAATAGTGTTTCTGTTTAGATAGAATTCTTCTTATTAATTTGGAATGATAATATCTTACTTGTTGACTTTCGATTTTGCTATGAAGTACATGGCACCACACTTGGATTAGTTGCACCTTTCAGGTGCTTGAATCTTTTCCTAATCAAGAGAAGAACTATTGCTTCCTTGAAAAGTTCCGTAAATTCAAAGAAGTATCCTTAACTTCTTGACGTGAACTTTTTGCTAAAGCAGCAATTTTTCGTTCCAGACTCTCTTGAGAGCCCTCCCTCTCTACCTCTAATGATCCTAGTAGCGATCAACCAAAGGAGATTTTAAACTCAAACCCAAATTAGGACTTCTGAAGTCAATCTTAACAACTTCACAGGGAGGAGATGAGGTGCTAACATACTTGTAACTGTAATCAACCCTAACAATGGCTTGAGACAGCACATCACTAGCACGAAGATCAGGTGTCCGACTATCAACATTCGAAGTCGCAACGAGATCAT
>SOPF01018298.1:0-14557 GCA_012979155.1 Hypericum perforatum
TTTTATTTTCTTATGAGGAACTAATCCTCTTGGTGGATTTGAGGGAGGAACCCATGGTTGTGAGGATTTTGTTTTCTTAATCTTATTCATTAGTATTTGCTTATTTCTTGTTCTTATTCTGGTTCTTGAATGATTTGCGGTCGTGAATTTATTCTAGGACTCACATGCCATCGATTTCTGATTAGCGGTTGCAGTTAGGAATTGAACTAGGAGCAAAGTTAATTCAGCGAGGAACGGTTGTTACCAAACTAATTAACTAGGAATAAGTAAGGCTAGTTTGTACATACCAAGGTTTTGAGTATAGTCGCTAGGAGTAGGAACATCTGTTCTTAATGCTATTGTCTTATAGTTGCCCTCGCGTATGAGATGATAAACAACTAGTTATGCGGTTGCTGGCTAGTTGATTATAGGATGTTAGTGATCTCTTTGCGGTTGCGGGAGATTTACCCCTATTTGTTAGATGAATTAGATTATCCTTAGTGATCCGATGATCGACCATGTGGTATTCCGACTTTGAATCTACCATTTGTTTCTCATTGTTTTTGCATTTATATTTATTTTTCTTTTATTAGTTTAGTTTCTTTTAAAACATTCACAAAACCCCCAATTTTCTTTTCTTTGTTTATTTCGTTAGATTAATCATTTATCATTCCTCCTTGGATCTGACTCGGTATCTTCCCTGTTTACTACAAGTTTGTGAACTGTGAAATATCGGTTTATTTTGAGGGGCTTCGACACACTCGTCAGTGGGCTACTTTTCTATCTCACATGCATTCATAAATGTTAATCAAAATAACATTCACAATTGTATTACTGATACAGTATCAAATTCTATTGAATAACAAATTCAATAGACACTATTTGAGCAAGAAACAACTTATTCACAAATCCTGGGACCTATGATATTTCTCAAAATGTCATAAGGTACTACCTAAGATTTGCGATCGTATCTCACATAGTATGTGTTTGATGCTTACTTCTTCACATATAACAACTAAACATAATATATTTTTATTGGTTCATCTGGGATAACTTTGGATAAATGGTTGAAGACTCTCTTTAACCATTTCATTTATTGCACAATAGTTACAAAAACCACAGACTCAGTTCTTATAACTGATTAGGAGATAAACACAAGTCTATTCATAGCTACTCCATGAGATAGATTCTCTTAATGGCAAATAAATATATTCAAATATAAATATTCATATATTCACATCTCATGCCTAAATGGCATTAGCTTAACCCATGATGTCATATCTTAACCAAAATGATGGTACTGCAATCATTTCTAAGTACTTTATAATTTTCTTGACCAAAAAGTCAATGTGCTATGTTTGGATCACCATAATCCACAACATTCGCTTAAAAGACATCCATCGTATCCTTTAGCTTATGAGGAATATCTAGATACAAGTCTTTACTAAAAAATGACCTTTTAACTACTAGGGCACATAGGGCTAATATCATCACACTCAAATCATTAAACTCAAACAATTTCTCGAAATCTTAACTTCGAGTAGTAATGAATCACTCTAATATCTTTAAATTTCAAAGTTAGTCGTAAACCACACTTTGATCTTATAAAGATATTTCTAGTCAATTTTGACTACATATGTCACTCACATATGACGACAAACCTTTTCAGAGTATTTAGTGTTGTTATCACAATACTAGTTAATCAATTCAAAAAATATACGACATTTCGTATTATGATCGAATCAAGAAATGATAAGTTTAACACTGACTCGCATATAAATTGAGGCTACTTCACAAGCTCTATGTTTGGTATCTCAATTTATGGATGCAACTCTCTGGTCAAACCATATAAGTTTCTCCATCCAATTCTCTATTGAGAAATGCAGTCATTACATCCATTGGATGTAGCTCTAGATCAGGTAAGTCATTATAGCCAAAACTAACCCAACAATTAGAAATCTCATAACAATAGAGAATGACTCCTCATAGCCAACTCTTTCATGTTATGTGATATCACTAAAAGTCAAGCAAGATTATTTTTGCTTAATCTTGAGAATTCATTAATTCTCAAAATGCGCCCCTATAGACAGGTCAACATCAAACTAGTTCTCAAATATAGTTTGGTCTTATCTATTCATCCATTGCATTAACTAATTCATTCTAACTGAGAACTGACACAGCATCCAGAATTATCTTATGTTCATTCTCATCTTATAGGATTTGCTAAAAGAAGTATTACTTGTATCTTTATACAAGAGAACATTTCTCACACTTTCAACCTTTAGTTGTTGGCATGAAAAAGCTTATTATTTTAGCTTTATGAATTTCCAATTTTGTACATATCTCACATATCCATCGTAACTAGAATTCATATCCTATAGAAGTTTTATTCCAAACTTCCACTGAAGTGAAGAATTCTACTCCTATTGAGCCATAGATCTCACATACTCCCACTGAGATGAAGATCATTGGGATCATGAACTTTCGGATCAACTAGAGGCAGTTAAACACATTTTCCTCCTCACAAATCCTCCCACTCGGAAGGAGTGATCCAGATGATCTTACCTTATCAGTTTCATACAAGGTGGGTCATAACTTACCTATATTAATTTTGAAAAAACTAATTTTCCAAAAAATATTATGTGGTACAAATGATCACTTTCCCATTTGATTGTTCACTTTCGAACATGTATCAACTTATTTAATACTTGTAAGCATTTCACAAAGACATTCTTTGTAAGATACTCACACAAATGGGCACAAGATGATATACTCTCATAATCTTGACCACATAATTCAGAATGAATTTAATACAATTGACGAATAAATCTAGTTATTTTGTGAATAGATCTCATGACTATTTTTCTATTCTAGAAGCATTCACATGTAGGTAAATTTGATCTTTACCAAATTACCTTTTAGTCCTACCTTAGTTGGACAATCATGTGTTCTTGACTAACACAGTCCATTCTAGAATAACATAACTTGACATCAACATCTGACGTTAAGTTATGAACACAGAAAAATAATTACAATGTAGATCACATAGATCAACATTCAAAATGAGAATTTATTTACTAATAACTATCATAAATAAAGACTTATCCAGAATTCTACTCAATATATTGTACTCAACTACCTAACAGAAACTAAGAGTCATTAATTGAGCACAGTCTCATATTAGACTACAATCATAATCATAGTCTATAGAACCTAGTGTTCTTTCAGCATATAGCTATTCATATAGCTTTAAAAAAATTATGAAAGATACATTGTATGTAAAGAATTACATCAATAATACAAAATAATTTACTATGTGTAATAACTCTGAATGATTAAAGTCCTTGACTATCTCAGATTTGAAGTAGGTCATGAATATGTTTCCCCTCACAACTCCGAGAGTTAATCTCAAACCCTAATCATTCTAAGTTCTTTGATAGTAAATACAAGTGGATCTTTCTCATGGTAATAATCATGTTATTAAATAAACACTTTATTTAACCAAGATAACATATATCTGCATGGATCCTATAATCCAAAAGCACAAGGATAAAGGAATTCATAATTATATTCCCCAATTGAAAAGTGACGTACACATCATCAACTTTGCAACTTCATTTGAGCATTGAAAGGAAGTTTTTACAAAAATTTTCTTTATGCTCAATTATCCAAATAGACGTTACAAAACGCCTTTAAACATGCCATGTCCAAAAATAGAAAATTTTCATAATTTTCTCATCTTCGCCAACACTAGAAGATGCTTGAACATTTTTGCGCCAATACTCTTCTACAATCATTACCTCTAGCTCAGACACACATATGTATCCTATTGTGAACAGAAGTTAAGTTTACTTTCATTAACTTCAAACAATTCTTATATTCCTATAACCACATATGACACATCAATATCTAGCCACTTAAGTTGTGTCTAATCACAACACGTGCTAAGCATAAAGCACTCAGGAATATTCTCAAAAAGATATCATCGTAAACTTGCAAGACAATGCAAAAGTCTTAGGATAAATACTCGTATTTTTCCCAAGCTATGATAAAAAAAACATTATTTTTCGATCAAAAACGATAATGTCTTATAGCAAGAATTTGTTCACAATTGAGCTATTATACGTAATCAATAAGTCATGTTATTTCACATATTTTTATCGATATACATACCTCAAAAAATATTTTTCCGAACATATCCGAAAAAATTAGGTTTGTTGAAAATTATCTTAATAATTTTTCAAGCCAAACCTAATTAAAAGATTAACTTAAAATTTTTTATGTAATTGAATAAAATTTAATTTATTCAATAAGACTCAATTTGATTTTGAAGTCCATATGACTCAAAATCAAACTTAATTAAAAATACACATATTTTTCAATCCTATTTAATGTTCAAAATTAAACACAATATCTAATTTCGAACAACCCATAAATATATTTTAAAACCATTCTAAAATACATTTAATTTCTTAAAATTATAAAAATAACTTTAAAAACTTAATTTAGGAATTAATCTGTAATTTTCAAAATTTTAATTGAATAAAAATAGATTTTATTCAACCAAAATACCAAAATTCCATCCAATAAACCAATTTTGACTCACAGTCAAAATTAACCAAAATCGGGTGAGTCGAACCAATAAATTAGTCCAATTCGATCGGTTCAATTCGAAATCGATCCGAGGTATAAATTATTTGTGAAAATCGCAAAATTACAATTTTGCCCCTCTCATTTTCTTCTCCCCTTTCTCTCTCTCTCTCTCTCTCGTTTTCTCTCTCCCCAAAGCCAAAGGAAGCTCCGACCACCACGCACTCACGGAG
This sequence comes from Hypericum perforatum, assembly GCA_012979155.1. Taxonomy (NCBI): domain Eukaryota; kingdom Viridiplantae; phylum Streptophyta; class Magnoliopsida; order Malpighiales; family Hypericaceae; genus Hypericum; species Hypericum perforatum. The sequence continues at coordinate 4,803 of SOPF01018298.1, forward strand.
GGGAATCAACCGTTGTCATCGAGCAAGATAAACTCGCCGTGGTCGTGCAAACTCGACACTACCAGCCACAGAGGCCGTCGTGTCGCCGTTTGTCACCTAGGTGGACTTCTCCCTCTCTGACGTCACCGACTTGAATCTTGTCAAAAACCAATTCTGACGATGAAAATGGGAAAAATCACGACGAAAAATCGTCGAAAGTTATCCAGTGATCGATTTGTAACTTTTTTCAGGTCAGGAAATGGTCGAATTAGGCCAAATTGTTGAGATTGAGAATTGCGAGAAAAATCGCGATTTTAGGGTTCATACGGATTGGGGAAAATGGTAAATTACAAATTCATCCCAAGAGGTTCACGCGTTCGCGGTCCGAGGACATGTCACGACAGCCGTAAAAAACAAACTTTAATTCAGTACCAAAGTTCTCGCGCGTGCAGGAAAAAGGACAAATCCTTTACCCGAGCAAAAAACAAATTACAATTCAGTCCCTATGTTATAAATCTAATTACAATTAAGGGAAACAGAATGTAATTTTCACCAAAATTAACATTAAAAATGATTTTGGGATCAAATAATCATAATTAAATTTGATTCCAAACATCATACAATAACCAGAACAATACCTAAGCTCACTCTGATACCAATTGAAGGATTCAGCTCGCGATTAACGCAAAATTGCAAACTAATCTTTCGTACAATCAACGAACTAATATGTTAATTAAAACAAGGCTTACTTATTGTAGCATGCTTTCACAGGACCGTCACGACGAGGTTTTGCTACCGATCGATTCACGATCATGAATGGATCGGATTCGTGAATATTTTTCCACGAATGGCCTCGCTCTTCAATTTCTGAGACTTCCAGGGACTAAATCGTAATAGTCCCTTTTTGTCTGTGTGGATGTGGATATGGCTAGCCAAAAATTGCATAATGGTCACCTGCTTCCTTCTCCTTTTTATAGGAGACCCAAAGCTTTGCCACCTCACCCCATAGGGGTGAGTAAGCAACACATGACAAAGCCATGCTTATTCATCAAAAGGTTGCTGGGCCTAATAATAGACTTGACCAATTTTTTTGGGCATTAATGGGTAACAAAATCCATGTCCCCATAAAGATCTACTTATAAAAAAAAAATTGATCCAAATATATCCATAATTCTAGATTTATCCTTTACTGTAATTTATTCTATAAAATAATGCCATATGATTTTTTTATTGATAATGGATACTTGTTGAACCTATTTTTCCATATTTTGAATGTTATTGAGCGATCCGAGACTATATCTTGTTCCTTATGCTCGGTATTTTCTAAACCATGGCCGTGAACCCACATAATAGAATTTAGTTACTTTTTTTTGTGAAAGTAACTATATAATAATTACTTAATCAACTGGATTCAATGGTATTCCCATAGACTTGTGCGAACTTAATATATTTTTTTAAAGCTTTTAAATTGCCACTGGGTTTTAATTTTCTCTAAATTCTGAAACTTTGGCTTTTGTCGAAAAATCAGGTCAAACAAACATAACCAATAGTTAATAAAGGAATTACTTACCTAAAAGATATAAATTATTGGAAAAAATTCACATTTGGTCTTTGCAGTTACATGAATTTTGTGCTTTGATTTTGTAGTCCGAAAATGATTTTTTTATCCTATATTTTTCAAGTTTTTTGCGATAGAGATTAGAATTGTGTTTCAAGTCCAAAATTAGACCCGAACCTAAATATCCCATTTTATGTAAATGTCACCATATTTACACATCCGAGAAAAGTTCGACGAAGAAGACGCTCTTAGAAACATCTAGAGCTGATCGCCCGAAAGAACCCATAGTCGTGTTTTCAATATGAAGATTTAAGCGGTGATTAGAGAGCGGGTTGAAAAAAAAATATATTTTAAAAAGGAATAGAATAGGCCAGCGGGCCGCGTGGAACACATCCTCAAAGAGGAAAAGATACGGAGTCAAATTCAATCTGGCTTGAATGGAACACTTCCTTTTTTTAGCAACATTATCATAAATATTCCTATTTTTAAGCAACTTTTAAATTTAAATGTAGCCATTCTATTTCTTATTTATCTTTCTCCTTCATCTTCTTCTCTATTTTAGGTTTTCTAAAATCCCTCAATATTCTCCCAAATAGTTTATTCGCCATGAAGAAGAAGCTCGAGACTCATTTTGCTGGTTGAGTTTTGCTGGTTTGCTAGTTTGGTGGTTTGCTGGTTTGATGGTTTGATGGTTTGGTTGTTTGGTTGTTTGGTGGTTTGGTGGTTTGGTTGTTTGGTGGTTTAGTTATTTGATGGTTTGCTGGTTGTACTTTTGCTAGTTTGCTGGTTTGGTTGTTTGTTAGTTTGTTGGTTTGCTAGTTTGGTTTTTGCTGGTTTACTGGTTTGCTAGTTTGATCGTTTGCTGGTTTGTTGGTTTGGTCGTTTGCTGGTTTGCTGGTTGTACTTTGATAGTTCGCTAGTTTGGTTGTTTGCTGGTTTGGTTGTTTGCTGGTTTGCTAGTTTGCTAGTTTACTGGTTTGCTGGTTGTACTTTGCTGGTTCGCTGGTTTGCCGATTCGGCTTGTGTTTAGATTAGAAATAATGACAGCTTGACAACTAGGATTTTTGGATAATAGAGAATTTTGGTTGAGAGAAAAAATAATTAATTTGTGGGAGAAATAATTAATCTGATTAGGTGGGTAGTTAAAGAGATTGGAAAGAGAAAATAAATAATTAATTAGTGAGATAGGAAATATTCAAATTAGGTGGGTGGTTGCAAGATTGAAAAGAGAAAGATATATTAGTAGTTTTATCAAACCATCCTTAGTCCCCATATAGGGACTAAATATTAGTTCTCAACCAAGCTGCTCCCGAGTCAAATTATCTCATAGCAATCGTTATTAGATAGTTGAATACTTGTAATAATTTTCTAGATAAATTTATTGCTTAAAGCGATAATAGATGCACTAAAAAGTCGGTTGTGTTAGTTTATAAGGTAGATTATTTATACTTATAAATTTGTCCAATTTTTTTATGTGTAATTTTTTTTAACATATTTTGTAAACAAAATTTACCGAGTGAAGTTCATACGGGCTTCATTGTCTCTCATATTTTTAAAATGAGTCATGAGTATACAACGGATAATGGATTTTACAATGAGTTCAAAATTACACGGTCTGATACCATGTTAGAATTTCTATATCCGGCCCAAAAATTTAAGACAATAGGTAAGCAAATCATTCACACTTATAAATTTATTCAATCTATTTAAATTTTTGATGTAGTATTCTTTTTTAACATTGTAATGTTCACTTTGATGGAACACTTCGATAGGTAAAAATATTTTATACATTAAAAAATTAGTAAATAAATTATTCTAACGTAATCAAGAGAACTAAAATTTAAACTATTGAAAACATAACGTTGTTGAAATAAATTTATCATTATTCGCTATTCAAACATGTGTAAATGTCTACCAAAGATTTCATAAAATCTGATTTTCTGTGGATCAGAAATCAGTTAATGCCTATGAATTACAAATATCGTAGATTGCTGGCTGTCTAGAGATTGGGAGTCATGTTATGCGTATCATAGGTGTCATAAATCATAATGTTTCTTATTTAGCTATATATCGACCTTTGACCAAAGATTACGATCTTTTTATATTATCATTTTCTTCTTTTTCTATACGCTTGAAGCTATGGCAATCCAATATGTGAAGTCAGAATCCTTGCAAAAAATTATATGAAATCGTAATTAATTGTCAACTAATACCACTTCCAGAAAGTCAACACATGACAGACTTTTTGTTTAACTAGTTAAATTTATTTTAAATAAGAGAGCCGAGAAAATAAAACAAAATTCCCAAATGTCAACCCAAAGACAGGTTCTATGAGAGACATTATAGTGCGGCCATTAGAAATTGGAGGATTGAACCCATAAATGATTTTAAGTGAAATTTTGCTTTAGTATTTTGTTCGTTATCGACTTCCGGTGTGTAGATACAAATGTTTGATCGATAGATATTTGTCTAGTTGATTATTTTATAACTTATCATGATTTAAACGATTATTTCTAGAAGTTAATATATATTTTTTTATTATTTTTGTCCTCACTCGCATACACATTGAAAAACTTTCTAGTAGATCACTTATCATAAATTTATTATTGTTCAAATATGTTTAATATTGTTGTTCTTTTCAGGATATACGTTGGTAAAAAAATGTACATTGTTAATATAAATAGTACTAATTAACTATTTGAATATTTTAAATAATAATATACTGAGTATAATTTTACTATTTGATTACAATTTTTGAACAAAAATCTCCCCGAATATTTATTTTGGAAAAAATAGTTTCAAATTTCATTGAAAATAAAACACACAAAAAATATCCTCGTATCTAGAAATCGTACTAGTACTAGGCATAAATTTTGTACTTCCACTGGAATAGGAAATTATCTACCTTTCAGGACTAAGATGAGTTTCTTCTGGACCTTGTTGAGATGGAAAGTCACAACTTTTTGTCTCAATTCTCCCACTTGGAAGAAGGGATCCAGAAGGCTCTGGCTCAACTATTTCATAGAGATCAAGGTTTTCACTAACTTCTTTCAGTCTAAGAAATTCATTCTCCAAAAAATGACATTACGTGATTCAAATTCTATTACTTGTCAATTGTACAGTTCATCTACGAACATGTATCCTTTAGATATCTCAGAATACCTTATAAAGATACTTTTTCTACCGAAAGCACTTGAGGTAGAATAGACATAGGACACACACCCCCATGGCTTAAAATATGATAAATCGGGCTTCCGATCTGTCCATATTTTATAAGGAGTGATAGTAATAAACTTAGAGAGTACATAGATAAGAACATATGCGACAGTTAGGAGCACATCTCCATAATTGGCAAATCTGTCTCTGCCATCATAGATCTAACCATGTCAAGAAGGGTTTTATTCCTTCTTTTAGCAACCCCAATCCGTTGGGATGTACAATGAATAGACAACTAATGTTCAATTCCTTTCTCAACATAAAGTGCCTAATAATTCATCAGAAAGATATTCACGGGTGTGATCAGTTCACAAAGCCTTTATCTTTCTGTCCTTCTCATTCTCAACAAAATTCATGTATGTCAAGAAGCAATTTAATGCTTCTGACTTGTGAGAAATCAGATATATCAAACTACATCTCGAATAGTCATCAATAAAGGTGATGAAATAATAGCACCATGTGCTACCCTCACATTCATTTGACCACATATGTCTGAGTATACTAATTATAATGGAAATTCAGCTCTAGCCCTCGTACCAAAAGATTTTCTTGTACTCTTTCCTTCTAGACAAAAAATGCTTTTAGGTAAGATAAACTTTTCTATTTTACCTAGTAGTCTGGCATTAGCTAGACAGTTTAAGCGATCTTGGCCCGCATGGCCTAGTCTAGAATGCCATAGTTTAATATCATCATTCGACAAATTTGAACTGGTGACAAAGGAGTAACTCTCATAATGATCAATATCCATAATAAAAAAACCATCCAAGTTATATCCAAGACTATAATAGGCATTATCCAAATACAACCTAACAACATCGTTCTTAAACGACAATAAAAACCTGAAGACATCAAAGTAGATACAAAAATCATGTTCAAATAAATATTTGGAGCAAACAATATGTCATACAAAAGGAGAGCACGTCTTCTATGAAGGTGTAATCCACAAGTGCTCATATCCTTCGCATCCATAGACAAGTTGTAACAAACAAAAATAGTTTTTGTTCTAGTCGACAATTGTTGATATTCTACAAATGAACTATGATCTCTAGCTATATGGTATATTACTCCTGAATCTATCACTCACATAGGAAGAAGGGTACAAGAAGATATATTAACCTCATTCATAGTAGAGTTTAAATGTACCTATTTAGACATTTTGCAATCTCTTGTAAAATGTCCCTTCTTATGGTAGTTATAATATTTCACCTTAGAAATATTAAACTGCCTCTTTTCTTAGACTATAAGCTATCTACTTTGGGCTCTAAGTTATCAGTCTTTGGATTTTGGGAACCCTTACTCTTTCCTTTCTCTTTTTTCTTCCTTTCTCCGGAGCTATTCGAACTAATCAAATTTGCTTCGGGATAAGATTTTGTAGGAAGAAGATAGTTTTCTTCCAACTTAAGGTGCCTAATAATATCCTCAAATGTTACTAGGTGATTAGAAATGAGTAAGGTTCAGCTTCATTTGTTCCCAGCTTGGAGGCAAGGAACAGATGACTGCTTGAATCTATTGCTCACTACTGAGCACGTGACCAGACTCAGCCAGGTCACTAATTATGTTGGACATTATCCTTAAATATTTTTACATAGGAATATTGTGATGCTTTTTTAAAGGTATCAAACCTTATTATCAAAGCACGAAGCTTCAACACAGAAAGCTTCCCGAATATCACTTTGAGAGCATCCCAAAGTTCTTTCGCATTCTCGTAAATACGAAATTGCCTTGTGATATCATCCATCATAAAACTCAGCAATATCAAAGGTGCAACAGAGTTCTTTCTTTTCCAAACAGCATAGACATGATGGTCATGCCTATGTTGTGTCGTGTTGCCTATATCAGGCTCTAACATAATCACAAGTACTAGCTCAAGAACCTCTTGTTCTTCAAGCACATAGTAGATTTTCATGCTCTAAAGGAAACTGACATCTCTATAAGGATTTTAAAATATTAGAACATATCAGAAATTTGATATAGCAATATGAACCAGTTTATTAAAATCTTATAACTTCAATGACACAGTCTTTAATTAGTCTCAAAATCGAAGTGGGTTGCTAGCGTGCTTCCCATTACCATTCCAGAGTTAATCTTAAACCAAGGTCATTCAAAGTACACATATAGTAAACTCAAGTGGATGCGAATAAACAAACAAATTTTGTTTATTCACATAACAAACTTTTATGCATATCTGAGATTGCATAAATAAAAGTACAAACATACTCAGATAAAGGTACACAATCTATTGTACAAAAGAGTGATCCCGTAAAACAATGTATGTACAAGGGAAAAACACTAGACGGGGCAGCAAAACTAATCACATATCTCACCTAGAAGAGTGTCCTGGAGTTCAAGTCTGAGAATCTAGATCCATCTCTAGATCAGTTTCATCAAACTCTGACAGGATGACATTTGAACATACAATGGTTGGACTCCCAAGGTTCACCACATTAAACAGAATTGAGTCCAAAATCCATTTGAATAAGACCGAAGGAAATACATAAGTATATTCCATTGCCAAGTAGCGGGTTATCTCAAAACCGCTTCTCAATTTCAACAGAGTAGGGGGATGCATCTCCTTTAAGAGGCCTTTGTGCCCTAAATGCTTCAAAAGCATGACAAGAGCAACCTTATGGTTGTACACTACAGGCTTCCAAAGACTTCTCATGTCCTTTTGGATTTTAAGGGTCGCTAGCAAGTCACGAAACATTGCTGGCCTATCCTCCCCAAAAGTGTAAGCTCCAAAACAAATGGTCTCTTGCATATCTTTATGTACTTTGTTGATGTGTTCAACTATCACACATATTTCATCCTTGAGTATTTGTGGTGGTAAACACCTCAACAACACACGTTGTCTCAGATACTCAGTGTTGAGATTCGGATAACTCCTGGTGGACATCGTTATCTAGCAACCAATGCCAGATTATTTTTGGATCAAATCTCATATTTTCCAAAAATAAGATTGAAAATTAAATTTTCAATCTTCTGATGACCCATCGTATGATTTATGCTATGTCTGTAATTTTCGGAACATATTCCAAAAAATTTATAGGTTTAAAAAATAACTAATTTTTAAGGAATCTATTTGAAAAATTAGATTTTTCTAGTCAAATTTTGGAATTTAATTGAATAAAACTAATTATCCAATTAAAATATAAAATTTCTCCTTAATTTGACTTCAAAGTCAAAATAAGTCAAAATCAGGACTTAATTGCATAAAAATTAATCTTTAAGGATCAATTTATAATTCAATTAAAATTATAGTGACTGATTTGCAAAAATCAGTCGGATATTTAAGTTTTTCGCAAAAAATACAAAAATACAAAAATACCATTCTCAGAAAATCAGGAGCTTTCTCTATCCCCGACTTTCTCTCTCCTCTCTCAATCTCTCTCTCCCCAAAGCACCTCTGATCACCTCCTTTGAAAACTCGCACACGGAGGCGAGTTATCGGCCACCACCAGTTGGGAGAAATGCACCATCTCATCCCGGTCATGACCGTATGCAGCACGGGAATCGATGAGCCACTAAGCTCATTCGCGGAGGTCTTCTCTCTCTCGCTGGAGCCACAAACATCTGATGTTAAATCTTATGATTTCGGTAATGGTGAGGCGTGAGGTTGGTATCCTCATGCTCGAGATGTCAAAGGGAGTTGATTGAGATTGGCCGTCGATGTTAAAAATGTCAGAGTTGGCCAAAATTTGAAAGGGGAGATTTAGGCAAAAAATTGCCCGATTGAGGTTCTCTGGGATTGATTGAAATGGCAAAATTTCAAATCAATCCCAGGTACTTTCCCAAAAGTACATGGAGGTCCTGGCAACAAGAGCCATGCCGATGGGAAAATTTCAATTTGGTACTTTATGATTTTGCGCATTCGCGAATTAAGTCCACTCAGATGGAAAAATTTCAATTTAATACAAAAAATAATAAATTGAATTTCAATTAAGTACCAACATTGCAATTAAATTACAATTCAAATGATATTTAAATCACAACAACAACAAATTATTCGATTTAAAATATCATTTGATTATCAAATTACGATAATAACTATGCTCTGATACAAATTGTTGGGGTCGACCCGTAATTATCAATTAATTATGTTTGAATCCCATTTAATTAAATGACAGACGTTAATTAAACCATACTTACTTATTGTAGGGAGTACGTCACAGGTCTCGAAGTCCATTGGTCTTGATCAGCAACCGTGAGTTGCCGATCGAGTTACGATTATGTTCTAACGGATCGGTAACTAGATATCTACGATTGGCCCATAATATATATCTTGGAAAATATAAAGTACTAAATTGATATTTTCCTATAGGAGTGGTTATTTGGGTAGGGCCCGCCCAGAATAGTCGGGACCAGTATGTTCTCAAAAATCGCTAGGGGGCCCTATTTATAGGCTTTGGAAGCAGCTGAAGTAAGCAGCTGACAAGCAGTTGACACGTATCGCCACGTGGATCATTACGTGGTTCAACGCATTATAAGTCTGAACCTAGTAGCTCAGTCAGCAGCTACGCAAGCAGCTGCTCAACTGCCTGCTTATTTTCATGCTTATCCGTTCGCTGACATTAGCACTTATCCGTTCGTCAGCGCTTATCCACCCGATAGGGACGGTTCGCTGATCGGTCCAATATCTGGGCCCATTTAATCCGGGCCCAAATTCGCACGATGAATACAATCTGGTTCTGGAGTCCAACAGTGGCCTAACTGAATATTCTTATAATATCAATTCTCAATAAGAATAGTAATAAGATCTTTGTACTCTCTAAAATTTCAATTCTACCGAATTTTGAAAATAAAACTATAACTGGGCATTCTTATTTTTACATACTAATAAAATACCGAGCAAGAATAAACTAAATAAGAATTTTGGAGTAACCAGAACACTAACACGATACACCAAGTAAGAAACCAAACTAAACAAAATACGACCCCAAAAATAATTGGGTCACAAGTATCTCATCTAGCGTAATCATGGTATTTCGATTTCAAATTCTTATAA
>SOPF01018305.1:0-16213 GCA_012979155.1 Hypericum perforatum
CTCGTGCATCGTTAGTAGTAGTCGCCATTGCTTCTACCCATTTTGACACATACTCTACTCCAACTAGAATATACTTGTTCCCCTTGGATGATGGAAAAGGGCCCATGAAGTCGATTCCCCAGACATCAAACAACTCAACTTCTAGGATGCTAGATTGAGGCAGTTCATCTCGACGGGAAATATTCCCCGTTCGTTGACAACGATCACAGTGGGCTACATATTCTCGAGCATCCTTGAATATCGTAGGCCAGTAGAATCCACATTCAAACACTCGAGCAGCTGTCTTTGATGTACCAAAATGTCCGGCGTATGGAGAGTCGTGACAATCATGAAGTATGGCTGAAATTTCTTCGTCTGGAATGCATCGTCGTAGAAGACCATCAGCACATCGGCGGAACAAAAAGGGTTCATCCCAAGTGTAGAATCGGATATCACTGAGGAACTTCTTCTTCTTGGCATAAGGTAAATCATCCGGTATCATGTTGCTTACCAAATAATTAGCAATATCTGCATACCAAGGAAGTTGAGTGGCTTGCACATAAAAGAGTGCTTCATCCGGAAAATGCTCAAGGATATGTCCTTTTGTCTCAATCCCGTCGCTATTTTCCAAACGTGACAAATGATCAGCAACAACATTCTCCGTGCCTTTCTTGTCCTTGATCTCCAAATTAAACTCCTGCAAAAGCAGCACCCAACAAATTAGTCGAGGTTTAGCATCTTGCTTAGCAAACAAGTATCGAAGGGCGGCATGATCTGTGTAGATGATGACTTTAGAGCCCAGCAAATAAGGTCAAAATTTGTCACAAGCATAGACTACAGCTAGGAGTTCTTTTTCCGTGGTGGTGTAATTCAGTTGTGCACCGGCTAGAACTCGACTAGCATAGTAAATAACATGGAGTCGTCCTTCCTTCCTTTGTCCAAGGACACATCCTAACGCCTCGTTGCTGGCATCACACATTAGCTCGAATGGAAGGTCCCATGTTGGTGAAGTAATAATCGGGGCAGTGACTAATGCTTGCTTGAGTTTTTGAAAAGCCTGCAAACATAGATCATTAAACACGAAAGGAGTATCCTTATTCAAAAGATTGGTTAGTGGTTTACCAATGGTAGAGAAATCCTTGATGAAACGGCGATAAAATCCAGCATGTCCGAGGAATGCACGGATTCCTTTAACCGTAGTTGGTGGGAGCATCCTCTCGATAGCTTCTGTCTTAGCACGATCCACTTCAATGCCGACTTTTGAAATCTTATGTCCCAACACAATACCTTCTTCAACCATAAAGTGGCATTTTTCCCAATTCAACACGAGTCGTTTCTCTTCGCACCTTTGCAATACCTTATCCAAGTTGTGAAGGCAGATGTCAAAGGAATCACCAAATACCGAGAAATCATCCATAAATACTTCCATGATTTCCTCATTCATTCCCCAAAAGATGGCCATCATACATCGTTGGAAAGTAGCTGGGGCATTGCATAATCCAAATGGCATTCTCCTGTATGCAAAAGTACCAAACGGACACGTAAACGTAGTCTTATCTTGATCACCGGGATAGATGAGTACCTGATTGTAGCCGGAGTATCCATCAAGGAAACAATAGTATGCATGTCCTGCTATGCGCTCAAGCATCTGATCGATGAATGGAAGAGGAAAATGATCTTTCCTAGTGGCTGCGTTAAGCTTCCGATAGTCAATACAAACTCGCCAACCCGTGATTGTTCGTGTCGAAATCACTTCGCCGTCCTCGTTAGTCTGGACTGTCATTCCTCCCTTTTTGGGGACGCATTGCACTGGACTAACCCATTCACTGTCTGAAATCGGATAAATAATTCCAGCGTCAAGAAGTTTAATTACCTCTTTCTTGACAACTTCTTTCATATTCGGGTTCAACCGTCGTTGTCGATCAGCCTTGGGTCGTGCACCTTCTTCTATGTTGATGCGATGCATCACAATATTAGCGTTAATCCCTTGGATGTCGGAAATTTGCCACCCCATAGCTTTGACACGCTTGTTGACCAATGACAAAATCTGTTCTTCCTGCGAGAGAGTGAGTTTGTTAGAAATTATAATGGGAAGCTTACCTCCTTCCCGCAAGAATGCGTATCGCAAATGAGATGGCAGCTCCTTCAACTCCAATGAAGGGGGCCGCACGATTGATGGTGGTGTGGTTGCCTCACGACTGAGTTCCAACTCTATCTTGGCTTCTTTAGGGTCACCATCTTCGTCGAGCTCCTTTTCATCCTCGTGGTTTCCTTCCATTGCTGCAACAATGCTATGTTCATACTCCTCCATTTCTAGGATGTTCTCCATTTCAGAATCAATACGCATGCAGCTTAGGTCATCTTGATGATTCATCGCTTTTGCCATCTGGTATTCTACCATTTCGTCTCCAACACGGAGAGTCAATTTTCCTCCATTTACATTGATCAGTGCTCGACTGGTATTGAGGAATGGTCTTCCAAGGAGAAGAGGACAATTCTTATCAGGATCGAAATCCAAGACCACAAAGTCAGCTGGGACATAAAATTGCTCGAACTTTACGAGAACGTCTTCTGCAATCCCATGTGGTCGCTTGACTGTCTGGTCTGCCAGTTGCAACCTCATCTCTGTAGGCTTGAGGTCTCCAATTCCGAGTTGTCGGAAAATGGTAAGTGGCATCAAATTTATGCTCGCTCCAAGATCACACAAACACTTTGCGAACTCCACCTCCCCGATATGGCATGGAATGGTAAAGCTTCCGGGGTCCTTGAGTTTGGCCGGTATGCTCTTGGAAATGAGAGAGCTACAATTTGCGGTCAATGCGACTGTTTCTCCCTTGTTCCACGTCTTCTTCTTTGTGATAGCTTCCTTGAGAAATTTGGCATACAACGGCATATGATCGAGCAATTCAAGGAAAGGTACGCTGATCTGGATCCCCTTTATTTTATCGAGAAAGCTCAAGAATTTCTCATCCACAGCTGGCTTCTTCTTCAACCTTTGAGGAAATGGCGGTGGTGGTACATACGGAGGTGGAGGTACGTAAGGCTTTTCCTTGTCTTGGCTTGTCGATGCTTCTACTTGCGACTCCGTTACCTCAATAGGTTTGGAGGTACTGACAGCACCCTCGATCTCTTTCCCACTTCTGAGTGCTATAGCTTTAACATCTCCTTTCGGATTATTCTCTGTATTGCTGGGTAGAGTCCCGATAGACCTTCGAGCACTTGAGGAAGCAAGGTTGCCAAGTTCCATCTCCATCTTTTTTAGTTGCGTGGCTTGCCCTTTCATGAATGTTTCTATCTCTTCTTGACGAGATTCACAGCGATCCATACGTTGTACAGTATTTATCTGCTGCTGGATAGACTACTGAACTGCTCCCACGAGTTGGTCGATCTTTGCATATACACTGGTCTGGTCTCCAACAAGTTGATCAATCTTTTTCCCCATAATTCTGACTTCATCGCTTAGGTATGGTTTCCTGAATTCTGGTTGAGCACCAGAATTGTTAGCTTGTTGTCCGAAGCGAGAGAAGTTTGGTTGAACATTTTGTGGACGTGAGTATCCAAAACCAGGGGGTTGTTTATCCGCAATAGCTTGGAGTTCTTGCATCAATGGGCATTCGACAACAGGGTGTGCTTCATTGCATAGCTGACAATTCTCCTGGATAGCAGCTACCTTGCCCTTGCTTGTGAGCAAGTCATCAAACTTCTTCGTCAGAGTTTCCATCTTGGCTTCAAGCTTGTTCATCGGATCCACAGTGTACAATCCTTTGTTGGACTCCTTCGGCACCGATCTAATATACTCGTTGTTCCACATGCCATTAACTTCTGCCATTTCTTCTAGTAGCTGAGCTGCTTCCTCGGCTGACTTGCTCATGAACACTCCATTAGATGAAGCATTGATATGTGCACGAGATGCATCATCAACTCCACTATAGAAAATCTTCATCAAATTTTCTTGAGTGACACCATGTTGTGGACAAGCCTTCTGCAAAGAGCGGAATCGCTTCCAAGCATTATAGACATTCTCTCCTTCTCGTTGACGGAATGTATTGATGTCTTGGAGGAGTTGTGCTGACTTGGCCATCGAAAAATACTTACGGAGAAAGGCTTGAGTCATGGCTGGCCAACTGGCTAGCACTTCACCCTCTAGGTTGTCGTACCAATCACGGGCCTCATCCCTCAAGGAGAATGGAAACAAACGGAGCTTAATAGCTTCTGAGGTGAGTCCTTGGAATCTCATAATCTTGCTGACATCCTCAAATCGCTTCAAGTGAGCTCGAGGATTATCTCGTGGACTACCAGTGAATGTTGCGGATGATTGTAGTAGCTGGACCGCTCCAAAAGGAATATGGAAATTGGGAGCGTCTTCTGGTTGTTCATCATCATCATCACGCCTATCCCATGTTGGGATGGATGACTCCAAAAGAGATCTACGTTGACGTTGTGGGACAAGGGCATGCTGCCCCTCACCTTGTTGATTTGGGTTCATCACGTTGTTTTGCGTCCTTCTATCCCTCCGACTTGCCCTCTCAATTGCTTTGATGTCAACTTGTAACACAGTATTGGGGTCAAAGTCAGGTCCTTCACTACGAGTCCTTGGCATGCACCAAAAAGTACCTGCAAAAGATTTCGTAACGTAAGTGATAAAATTACGCAAATCTAACTGTTCAAAATTTTATACTTCACAATTTTCAGTTCCGTGTCGACGGCGCCAATTTGACGTACGCAAAATTGCTAAAGAATTCTACGCACATGCAAATAGTATAGTGGAATAAGTAAGGTTCTGAACTGAGAATTAAGTACAAAATGTAAACAATTATCGATGTGTAACTGAGTAACCGATTTTTAAATGGGAGTTTCAATTGCTATTATAAGTAACAAAAATAAACATAAATTAGCTGGACGTGATCTAGACGAGAATGTAAAAATAGGTTGTAACGATGGGAACAAACTGAGTATGATACCTTAACGAATTGACCATGTATATTAAAGTTATGGTTTTATGAAGATCCAACTAGTACCCGAAGTTTCCTTATGCGTCTTCCTAACGCTTTCGCTCATCAGGATGACAAAACCAAGATTAACAAAGATCTAGGTTACCGACCAACGCTTTCGCTCATTAATCGGACCTAAACATCTATCACCCTTGATTATGACGATTCCTCCTACGGGTATACTTAAGATATTAAGACGCCTCTCGAATATCTAAGTATATGTTGCCCACCAACTTAGATGCCCGTGGGGTTATTCTTGAAATCAACGCTTTCGCTCATTAATCCCAAAGAATATGCTAACCGATTCTTCCACTAATTCGAATGCCTTTCGGTCCACTCTCATCAATTTGGATCATAGCTTAGGTGATCAGGCTAGTCTATGCTTTAAGCCTATCGATTAACAACTATTTCACAAGATGATCAAACCATAACCCAATACACACGATCAATTACGTATTTAAGGCACCATACTCAAAGAGAAATTACTCACTAGACATGATTATACAACACAAAACAATGAATAATGAAAACATCTTATTAACAAAGACAAAGAGATAGAGAAGAAGGCTTAGTCTCAATGATGATGCCTTCTTCCTCCTCCAAGAGTACTCTCCAACCAAAGTATATTACACAAATGATAAGTAGCTGAAAACATCAAAAACAAAACTCTCCTCCTCTACTAGTCCTCATGCCCCCTCATATAACCACATTATAATGCCTCTTTTTATCTTCACCAACCACTCCCACCAAGTCTTTTTAACTTCTTTAATCAAAAGTGGCAATAATGCTTCAAGAATAGCTGGAAAAGTGGTGGGAAAGTGGTGTAAAGGTGGTGGGAAAGTGGTGTAAAGGTTGCATCTTCGAGTGGAGAAGTCTGGAATTGCATCTGGATTTTCGGCCGTTGTAGCGACCGCTACACACCCTGTAGTGGCCGCTACAAACGTAGTGCCCGGGTGTGTCGAGTGTTTCCTTATTTCTGCACCAAATCTCTAGCGGCCGCTACATTTGTAGCGGTCGCTACTCTTCTGCAGGCTTCTTCTTTTGGTCGTGCTTTTGCCACCCAAACTCCTTTCTCCATGTCAACGATCGATCGCCTTCAAAAACACATAGAATCCAATAAGTCCCCTCCTCTTGACATAACATTAAAAGATATACAAAACATAACGAAACTCAACACAACTACTCTAATTAAATACGAAAGACTCATAAAATGAAGACAAAAATATGTACGTTTACACGCACATCATCTCCCCCATCCCCATGAAGGAAATTGCGTGCATAAATCTTGTCCCCGCCGTACAAACTCCCATGTCTAGGCTCTCCTTGAATGATGGTATATACCTAGTTTTGATCCACTTGGCTTCCAGCATGTAAACTTGTGCAACTTCCACCAGCTGTAGTTAATATACTAGACCGTTGTAAATTTTTTCGGTTGATATATATCTGAGCATGTTGTAATACTTTGAGAGTAACTTTTTACAGGTAGAAATTTTATTATATAATAATAAAATCATTAAATTAGTTATAAATATTCAACTTGGTTCGTATGATCTCACTAAAATCATGACGTGATAAAATTCAATGAAAAAATCTATATTAATAAAAAAGCACCCAATAACAATTTGAGTATTTGGAGTTATCAAATATACTTACGTAATCCTTTGTCAAGGAGACACACATAGTTGTTCCATCCCGAGCCGCATGGTTCTCTAATTCATCAAAACAGTCTAGGTAGGCTGTACAAAGGTGCTTCATATAATCTTTTGGAAGTTGGTCGATGATGGCTCTGTCCCACCTGAAAAGTTCCGTTGTTTAGAAGAAAAAAATTATATCGATATCTACTTACGGTGTAAGAGTTCGTTGGTTCTGACAAATGGTACGATAGAAACCTCTCCATTGCATCAGTAAGAATCGGTAGCTCATCGAACTCGCCATATGTATCATAGACGTCGTCAAGAAAAGTTACGAGGTTGCATTGTTTGATGTATTCGGCCCGCGCATAAGCATACTTTGGTTCAAAGAAAATAGACTCACTCCAGAAGAAATACTCCATGATTCTGTCTCTAGCAAATGGTAACTTGGATTGGAGATTCTGGTCTACTGACCACCTACACATGATACGAATATATTATTCAAGTGATATCTGAATATTAGGTGGTCTTAACCTAAACATAATTTAATAAGTGTAATCAATGGTGGCACGGTCTGACCATAATCCTGAGGTCATTTCCATGAAAAAAACTGGAGAATGGCTGGACCAGTTAATTGGTCACACCAGCTAGTCCACATCAAATTGTAACTTTTTTAGCTTTGCTAGATTAAAATTGAAGAAATTATGTTTTATACTTGTAATTGATAAACTTTACAATAAATCAGAACATATGTATAATTATTTGACATTATAATGTTAAGTCAATTATTTAATAAAATATTATGAAAAAACTCCGGCCCAGCAAGCGTTTCAACGGTTTGAATCGTTTTTAAAACATTAGTTATTATTTAGGAAATTATACATCTTCAACAACAATCAAACATGTTCTACCAAGTAGAGATAGGATAAAGGAGAAACATCAGATATGCGAACGAGATAGAAACTAAGGACGATGTAGTAACCGAATCCGGTTGGATTTACAAAAGAAAAAACAAGGAAACTTACTTGAAAATATCCCTTATCTCTTGCTGGTGAAGCAACTGAATCCGGTTGAAGTCGAGCTTGGCGAACTTGAGCAACGTATCGTTTCGAGGTTCGTAATCGTGGTGGCATTTTTCGTAGAAAGAGATGAATTCCCTAACTTTGAGCCTGGGAGGTCCCCTGAACAATGGAGTCTTCAATGAACTGAGTACTTCATCTCTCAAATCTGAGTCCAACTGAGCCAATTTTTCCAAGTGCATCCTTGTGAAGGCCAAGGCTTCGTCGAGGATTTCTTCCCCGTGGGTGGCGAGATGGGCTGCTTCGAATAGACCCAGCAGGCCTTTGGTGTCCCTGGTAAGGGAGTCCTTGAAGAACTTTCCGTTATTACTGTCCTTGAACTTTTTAAAGACGTCTGATGGAGTTGCGTGAATAGAGAGTGTTGTTAAATTAGGATTCTGTATGTTCATTAATGACACGAAATCTTACATGACAGGAGATCTTACCGCACGACATCTTGATTCCGTGTTGTCTGAAAGTTTGAAACACAACAGCAACAGTGTAAAGATCATAATCCTTTTTATCTAAAAGGTTGCTATTCAGGTCAATAATCTGATGTAGCTGTTTCTCGATCTCTTGTTGAAAATGGTACGATATACCCAAACGGTACAGAGTGTATATCAGCTTCATTCTCTCCGCAGCATCACCCGACGTCGTATCCTTCAACATGTCCTCCACCTTCCTCTTCAACATCTCTACCTCCCTACTATAGCATTCAAGTTTCTACATATTTTGCACGATGTAGCAGTGAGAAGCAATAGCATAAAAATGTTTTTTAGAAGTAAAATTTCATTTATAAAAAAGTTTGAACAACAAAGAAAGTAAAATGATGAAAATTGTTATAATTTCTATATTTAACCCAAAATTTTAAAATAATAAATTGATAATTTATTCACGAAAATCTAAACACTTTCTCCCAAACAAACCCATTTTGAACTAATATGCTGAAATTTGCAACCTCGCTTTGAAATGAGCATGGATCAAATTTGTTGCGGTACCTTATAAAAATAGTCATATCTAGTTATAATATAAATTCGCGAATTTTCTCATTTATAAAGAATCAAACCATTTGTGGAGGGAACTTGATGGTTCAAAAAAACTATATAATATAATGCAGTTAAAGAAGTGAAGCTAACATCTTTATTAAAAGGTATGGAAGCAATGCGGTCTCTCCATAACTCTCGAGGGAAGTTGTAAACGGGACGAGATTGGGTCTCGCATGGCGGAGGCAGCTGAGATGCTAAAGGTGAAATAGATGCCATGGACAAGAAATCAAGAAAACAATTGGCTCTTTAGAAACTTTTGCTTCGACTGGTTTTTGCTCTTTCGTGTACCTGAATCCTTAGAATGTGTCCTCTATTTATAGGGTGGATATGGGAGAAGTGGGCTATTTCGGGCAACATTTTTATAAATGAATCGAAAATCGACGTAGTACTTTTTGGTTAAGAAGAAACCAATTTAGTCTTTTTTTAAGGGCATGTTTTTTAGGATTTTCATTTACTTTATAAGTGTAGAAATGTTTCATCAAGGAAAAAAGAATATTTTTTAATAAGCAAATTTTATTAAGACCAAATCAAAAGAAAATAAAAAAAAGAGAGATGCATGATGTTCACAAACCAAACTATCCTATATGCGGGAAGCTAAAAAAGCCCAAAATACTAGTAAAAGTATTTTTTTTCTAGGCACAGGAATTCGCTTGGAAATGTTTTCCCCGACAATATCAGTATAGTGAGCCAAGGAAAAAAGACTATAAAACGTGGAAAATGGTACATTTTAAAACTGCAGCGTTTAACGGTACCCACCTGCTAACTGAGGTTGATCCGATGCTTCCGCCCCCAATGCCGCTGCGTGGTAGTGGCCTGGCCTGGGACATTTTTTTAATAAAGAATTCAGTGCCAAAGAGTTGACCCAATAACATGTCTCATTCAAATTTCCTGGCCACCTCGTGGCCGTACCTTCTCAATATATTTTTGGGAAAAGTACAAAAAAGTATCTTGTAATTTTACGGATTATCACTTGGGTACCTTGTGCTTTTTGGACCGTAGAACAAGTCTAAGTTATGAAAATTTCTATCACGGACTGGTCCGGATCTCCGGTTCGCAGATTTTTGGTAAAACGACGTCGTTTTAACACTAACGTGGAGCATTACGTGGAAATAACATGGCAATGACTAATTAGAGGGGGTAGAGGCCAAGTTGTTGATGTGAGATGGATCCAGAAAAGGGCAGCTTCCGGTTATAATCCCGACTATTCTAATTCCGAAACAATTCAAATTAGTACATGCTTAATTTTTAACTTTTTTTAAACACCCTCTTCTTCTCCCCTCGTTCTCCTTCCTCCCCACCTTCCTATCCTCCTCCTCTCTCTCTCCTCACCATCTCGAAGCATCAATACCTAAACAAGCAACCTTAAGGAAATCAAAATCCAACTTTGAAAACCTAAACCCTAACCATGAAAAATCAAATTTTGCAACTTGGACAATGGAGTTCAAAACTAGGCAATCATAAGGAAATCAAAATCAAAACAGTAATTGAAAGGAAGGAGAACCAAGTTTAGTGAAGTTCATCTTTGAACCCAGCAATCTTAAGCAAACTCCGATGTCTTCGAGCCGCCCCCTCCATCCTCACCATGACCTAGACACTGATCGAGTCCCCGAATTCAATACAGAGATCAAAACCCTAACTATTTAAAACATGCGAGGGGGACATACTATCAGTTACGCAATGGTTACACGAAGGAGGAGTAGACGCCTTGGGACTCGGTGCTCCTCCGAAAGCCAAGGGGTCGTCGCGGTGGGGATCGATGGGCTGGCGATGGATCTTGAGTACCAATTCCTACAAATTTTCTATTCATTTATTCCGGTATAAATATCCAGATGCTAAATAAGTTTTTGCTTGTGTTGATTTCTGGAAACAAGAAACCAAATTATCTCGTTTACGCGAGATCAATTTATATTCATTGTATTATTATGTTGATTTCGATAGCCTAACTGGATTTGTTGCGGAGCACGAGAGAGAGAGAGGAGGGAAGAGAGAGAGAGAGGAGGAGAGGAGACAGTGGAGGGGGAGAGGAGAGAGAAGAGGGGGATTTTGAAATATTGTGTAAAATGTTTGGTATTAGAATGAAAATTTGTTGTCAAATAAGTGGACCGCCACCTAGGATGCGAAACGACGCGATTTCGTCAAAAAGATGTGGACCAGAGATCGGGACCGATCCGTGATAGAAATTTTCATAACTTGGACCTGTTCTAAGGTCCAAAAAGCACAAGGTACTCAAGTGATAATCGGTGAAACCACAATATACTTTTTTGTACTTTTCCCTATATTTTTATACTTAATATATTACGATAGAAAAATTATCATATTTTTA
Organism: Hypericum perforatum; assembly: GCA_012979155.1. Taxonomy (NCBI): domain Eukaryota; kingdom Viridiplantae; phylum Streptophyta; class Magnoliopsida; order Malpighiales; family Hypericaceae; genus Hypericum; species Hypericum perforatum. The sequence continues at coordinate 11,029 of SOPF01018305.1, forward strand.
TACTGATCCCAATTTAGAACATAAATTTTTTATCAGTTTAGAGGAATTATTATTTTAGAGAAGATTACCTTATATATATACACACTATTTTACTAAGCTAAGGAAAGAAGCCTATAAAACATGGGAAATGGTACATTTTAAAACTGCAGCGTATAACGGTACCCACCTGCTAACTAGCGTGGCTCTTTGGGTGGTGGGGCTGTATTTGTCCCTATGTGATGTGGAGGATGAGGACTGTAGTTGTTTATTCGAAAACTTATAACGTGGTTTCACAGATCTTATTTTCATTATATATAGTTTTAATTTGGTAATATAAAACTCATGAATAATTAAGGTGATCAAACTCTCTTTCCGACTTGGAGCGTCAAGACTTGTACTTTTTTGTGTGAACATTATAATATATAACATAAATCATCTAGAGTACATGTACATGGAAGTTGCTGTTAGACTGTCTGCATCAACATTCTTATACAACTCAGCCCTGAAATATTTTATTTATTTCTCACTCATTTATCTCAACTTATCTCCCTAAACTCAATTTTTTACTCACATCAGCATCTCACACTCAACCCATCCCCAACCAATAAACAATTAATATATCTATCCTCTGCATCATTAATCTAATTAATTTTAATTTTTTAATTAAAATTTTTATATTTGTTAATATAAATTTCGTATTTTGCCTTAAAATTTTAATTTTGAATAATAATCAATAATAATTTTTGTTGAAAAGTATTAAATTTACAATAATTCAAATTACATAAAAATTGCAAAATGATAAATTACAAATGCAGATAATGCTAATTAAAAATTAACCACGATTTCCAAATTTCTGTCAAATATGCACAATGAGATCATTTTTTAGAGCAATAAGATTATTGTAATATATGCACTTTCTGTAATTTCAATTTAAGCTTGTTGTAATATATGCCGTTTATGTAATTTTTTGTTAAGTTTAAAAATTACTAATATTTTTCAAATTATTTTATAAAATTCAATAGATAATTTAATTTTTTTTATATCTCAAAGTTTAACTTTAAAACTACTGTGAATGAATAATATTGTGACAAGTATATGAAGTAGATTAAAAGTCAAATAAAAAAAATATAACTCAATTGCGGGTAGGCCACCCCACCATCCCCCTTCCATCCGTGGACGGTATGCCGTCCTTCACTTGAATCGGTCGTGAAAAAGCTAAAAAAACCCCAAAATACTAGTAAAAGTATTTTTTGCTAGTCACAGGAATTCGCTTGGAACTGTTTTCCCCGACAATATCAGTATAGTGAGCCAAGGAAAAAAGACTGTAAAACGTGGAAAAATGGTACATTTTAAAACTGCAGCTTTTAACGGTACCCACCTGCTAACTGAGGTTGATCCGATGCTTCCGCCCCCAATGCCGCTGCGTGGTAGTGGCCTGGCCTGGGACATTTTTTTAATAAAGAATTCAGTGCCAAAGAGTTGACCCAATAACATGTCTCATTCAAATTTCCTGGCCACCTCGTGGCCGTACCTTCTCAATATATTTTTGGAAAAAGTACAAAAAAGTATCCTGTAATTTTACGGATTATCACTTGGGTACCTTGTGCTTTTTGGACCGTAGAACAAGTCCAAGTTATGAAAATTTCTATCACGGACATGTCCCGATCTCCGGTTCGCAGATTTTTGGTAAAACGACGTCGTTTTAACACTAACGTGGAGCATTACGTGGAAATAACATGGCAATGACTAATTAGAGGGGGTAGAGGCCAAGTTGTTGATGTGAGATGGATCCAGAAAAGGGCAGCTTCCAGTTATAATCCTGACTATTCTAATTCCGAAACAATTCAACTTAGTACATGATTAATTTTTAAATTTTTTAAAACACCCTCTTCTTCTCCTCTCGTTCTCCTTCCTCCCCACCTTCCTATCCTCCTCCTTTCTCTCTCCTCACCATCTCGAAGCATCAATACCTAAACAAGCAACCTTAAGGAAATCAAAATCCAACTTTGAAAACCTAAACCCTAACCATGGAAAATCAAATTTTGCAACTTGGACAATGGAGTTCAAAGCTAGGCAATCTTAAGGAAATCAAAATCAAAACAGTAATTGAAAGGAAGGAGAACCAAGGTTAGTGGAGTTCGTCTTGGAACCCAACAATCTTAAGCAAACTCCGATGTCTTCGAGCCGCCCCCTCCGTCCTCACCATGACCTAGACATTGATCGAGTCCCCGAATTCAAAACAGAGATCAAAACCCTAACTATTTAAAACACGCGAGGGGGACATACTTTCAGTTGCGCGATGGTTACACGAAGGATGAGTAGACGCCTTGGGACTCGGTGCTCCTCCGGAAGTCAAGGGGTCGTCGCGGCGGGGATCGACGGGCTGGCGATGGATCTCGAGTACCAATCCCTACAAATTTTCTATTCATTTATTCTGGTATAAATATCCAGACTAAATAGGTTTTCGCTTGTGTTGATTTCTGGAAACAAGAAACCAAATTATGACGTGCGCAAGTTGGGCATTTTTTGGGTGTGGTGGCTTCTCATGTTTTCCGGAGATTATGGATGAGTCTTGTCGAGGGAGACATGAACATGAACATTTGGTTTGTCCTGTATGGTACAACCTGGTAGAAAATCTGGCTCACTAGGGCGTATGAACATTTAAGGTGGTCAAACTCTCTTTCTGACTTAGGGCGTCAAGACTTGTTCTTTTTTTTGAACAGTATGATATATTAACATAAATCATGCAGAGTACGTGTACAAGGAGGAAGCTGTTACACAGACAATAAATGTACCCAGAAAACTGTCTATCAGCAAATTCAACCCAAATATGAATGAAGGTCTCATTATCCTCCTAAAAGAGTCTTAAATACTGTTAACTTTTTAATTAAGATATGAATATCTTAACAGATTAATATTCAATATGAAGATTTTGATTTGGATTTTTTATATCTTAATATTAAGATACTAGTTCCGGGTTGAATCCCCGGCAATCCTTCAACCCTTTCCAATTAGCCCGCTTGCCGTCCACACCTGAATAAATGGAGTTTTTCGAAAAATTTGCTAGTGGAGGAAAACCTCCTAAAGATAAGAGACATAGGACTAACGACAGGGCAAAAAAAAGATCTTTCGTGTATAATCCTGCATAATCTCGAATATTATCAGTCCCGGTACGTAGACCAATAATACAATACAAGCAAAAGTTCAAAACACCTCCTCAAGAAATAACTCCAGATACCATAAATTGACGGACATCTCAGAGGAGATGGAGGGCCGACTCGACACCTTCACCACACAGAGCACAGAACTCCCTAACCGTAATTAACTTGTGCTTGTTTCTAGAGTCTATGCGTTGATCCCTTGATTGTTCCTCTCTTTTTTTTTTCGTTTTCTCTGGCTTTACCTTTTTTTTTTGTTTCATTTTGTTTTCCTATCCGATTTTTTTTCCCTGATCAACTGACAACCTCTCAAATAATGAGATGGATTGGGTACGAATAAAGTTTTTTCCAAATGATTTGGAGTGAAGGATAAGCGGAGACTTTTTTTGCAAAAAAAGTGAAAATATCGGGACCAAAGTAATAAAAGCACATGTAACGCAAGACAGAAATAACATTGTTGCAAAATACGAAAATAGACTAGTTATTATGATATATGAGGTATATTCATATTACATATAGGACATCTCGGTATCGTAAGAAAAAAATGCTAGCGCAGTCTCCACAGATTTCAAATCGTCCAAAATGGTTTCTTCACTCCGTATCAAATCTATTTTCCTATGATAGGGGTGGATTAACTACGGAGGAGAGTGGATTGAATATGAAAAAAAAAATCAAACAATTTGAATGGAAAAATACAAGGAACTTTTCTAAAAAATGTGAAAATATTTGGACCAAAGTAAAAAAATATATGGGCGATATTGAAAGGAAAAAAATACAAAAATATACTAATCATTATGATATACAGGACATGCTGGTATAATAAGAAAAAATGCCAATACTATCTTTCTAGATATCAAACAATTCGGAATAGTTTATTCACTTCTCTAATTAGACATGGTAGACGGGGATCAAACTGGTAGGGGACCATTTTGTATATGATTTGTATTAGCCTATTTGTATTACTATATTAATATCTCCATAAAGTACATTTACCTAACATACAAAAGCATTTTTTTTAATAAGTTAGTATTGTTGACTATTGTTCGAGTATTCAGCTATTGTAATTCAATAAAGAAATTTATCTAAGGTCCTTATAAGTTTTTATAACGTAAGGTACTTATAGTTTGTTTGTTTATTGTTGTTTCCGGGATTCGAAGATTTCAATTTTAACTTGTAAGTCTTTTGTATTGATACAAAATCTTCAAATTTAATTGGTAAGTCCTTATACTCCTATTCCAAAAATTATGAGTATGGCTTTGATTTTGGAATTGACTACGAGTTGCTGGCAATTCAAATGCCCCTAGACCATTTTTTGGAATATATCATAATTTTCATTTTAATTTGCTAACAACTCATTTGCAATAGATGAACAATAAGATCAGAATATTAAATTTATAAAAATTAATATCGAAAGTCGCTACGGGGATACGTTGGTGTGATCTGAATTCAATATTATTTTAGATGAATGTAATCTTGTGACGGCTTGACTTGGCTTCTTACTGACATCAGAATTGTTTTCTTTTTCAGGCAGTCACGCTCTATTTTTAGCTGACTAAAGCAGTGATTTAAACAACAAACATAGATATAAGGATAGTTTGCCCTTTATTTATTTCGCCCAATTAAAACCATTAGTCTACGACAGAACAAAACCATTAGTCTACGACAGAACAAAACCATTAGTCTTTCCAAACTACATTTCAAAACTTAAATGACAGGTCAGTCTTTGTGAACTAATCCGGGCATTGTCAATTAGCAACTTGCAATTTTTTTTTCTTTTTGGTTAATCAATCGTTCTCTTTCGAGTTTCGATTGTGCCTCCCATCTTAAACTAATTCTCCATGACGATCAAGGATGGTCATAGTCCAAATAATGCATTACAAAATGAAAGTGGTCAATACAAGTGGGAAAGACGAACAACACCCTCACAAACGAAGTGCAGATGATCATTTGGGAGGAGGCACCCTCGAACCTTCGAAACCTTTGACAACAAAGCAACCTACATGATAAATTCAATTCAGTTAGTCGGGTGGGTGCCCGAAAATTGTCCT